>JANHFX010005841.1:4956-18156 GCA_027560015.1 Chloroceryle amazona | reverse complement strand
AGGGTCACCCAGAGCAGGGGGCCCAGCAGCGCAGGGTCCAGGCGGGTTGGGAATCTCTCCAGAGCAGGAGACTCCACCGCCTCTCTGAGCTGCCTCATGGTGAACTTGGTGTCCACCAGCACTCCCAGGTCCTTCTCCCCAGAGCTGCTTTCCTGCAGGTCAGCCCCTCACCTGTACTGGTGCAGGGGTTTATTCCTCCCCAGGGGCAGGACCCTGCACTTCCCCTTGTTGAACTTCACAAGGTTCCTCTTGGCCCAGCTCTCCAGCTTGTCCAGATCAATCACCCCCCAAGTGATGGGGTACAACCTTCTCCACTGCACAACAGATGGACAGGACCACTGTCCTGAGACACAGACAGAATAAAAACAAAACAGTGGAAGGACCAACTGCCATCTGTCTGGAGCCTCCACCACAGCTCCTCATCAAGTCCCGGGGGGGGGGTCAAAGGGCCAGCAGCACCCTTGGGGTGGCTCGTCAGACCCCAGCATATTTCTGCTACATTTCTTCTTGCCAGGCATGCCCGGGCCAGGCGTGACACAAAGCGTGCTCTGTCTCGCACATCCTCTTGGCGCTGGGCACGCGCTGGCACAGCCGCCCACCACGGGAAGCTGCTGGGGGGGGAACTTGGCTACCTCGAGGATGGAGTCCGAGGGGTTTTGCCAGGTCTAGGCTGGCTCTCTCTGTAGGGTTTGCTGGCTTAGAGAAGCTTTGGAGATGACACTGTCCCTGGACCATCCCGTCCATTCCGTTCTTCAGAAGGGCAGCAAATGGATCTCCCCGCTGGCAATTTTACACTAAACGGTGTTTGCTGGGGCAGAAAAATATATTAAAAAAGTGGGGGGTTTTGTCATTCTTGTTTGTTAGCAAAATGTTATCAGCATCTGGCTGTCAGCAGCTGAGCACTCATCTGATATCCAACCCTGAGCTCCAAGACACTCCAGGCTGCTGAACAGCCCCCAAGGCAACTGTCCAGGTGAGCCCAGTCCTGCCAGGGATGACAAACCCAGTTGGCTCTGCCCTGGGGAGCGCCAGGCCCCCTCCAGCCCCATGATCAGGAAAGATGCCCCTCACTCTGCAGCAGGGTTGTGGGGTGAGCTGAGCCTCCTCCTCTCCAGGCTCCACAAGCCCAGGGCCCTCAGCTGCTCCTCACCACCCTTATGCTCAGGACCCTTCCCCAACTCCATTGCCCTTCTCTGGCCACGCTCCAGCCACTCAGTGTCCTGCTGGAGTGAGGGATTCAAGCTGAAGCCTCCCCAGTGCCCAGTCTGGAGAGGATGCTCCTTGCCATAGTCCTGCTGGCCACCTTAGCACTGGTACAAGGTACAAGCCATTCAACCACAGGCTCAGCAGCAGCTCCCACACCGTGAAGGATTCAGCGAGGACTGAAGCCAAGGACAGCACCCTCACCCACTCTGGGAGTAAAGGTACTCGGGAGCTCACTCCCAGGCACTTGGTGTGGAGGTGCCAGAGCATTTCTGCTTGTGGGATGCCCTCAGGCCACCAGCACAGAGCACGAGACTGTGGTCCCTTGCCAGGACCACCAGCACAAGCCATGCGAGAGGCCAGAGCCACCCCTCACCCTGGGCCACAGAGGCCACATCCTGGCTTTTTGTTCTCCAAAGAGAGCATGCAGGCAATTGGGTGCCAGCCACAAGAGCTTGTGCTGGTGCCTGCTTCCTCCCTTGGCACGCAGCGGTGCCGGGCGCCTCTGGCCAATTCTTGCTTGCGTAAACAGCCCAAGTAAGGAAGATAAATGAGGCTGAGCGGCAGGGGAAGGCAGCGCATCGGCTGCCAGCCAGCCCTGCCCTATGAATCGGGGTGTGCTGCAGGGCTCTGGGGTCATGCTTTTGGTTAGGGACCACAGCATCCCACGAGGTGCTGTGTGAGACACCTGAGGATGGCTGCCCCAAGTCACTGGCTACTTCTTTTAGGAGCATAAGTTGGCAGGTTAGGGTGGGCTTTTAGACCGGCAAAAAAAAATAATTCTGATGGAGAAACACATCACATGAAATACTTCAACTCAGTGCAAAGAAAAACGTGTGCCCCAAGTTGCAACCATTCCTCAGGCAATTCACAGAGCCCACCTCAGGCACCTGTGCTCATAACCACGGCGAGATTTCCCGTGGCTCTGACGGGAGGGGGATCCATTCCTGTTTTCACCAGGCAGAAGGTTCCTCCTACTCACCAGCTCTCACCAGCTGCTCCTGGCATGGGGCTCAGCCCATGGGCATGTTCTGTCATTAACTCCACGTTGCTCATCTAAGGAGGCTGAGATCTCCTCAGTCTGGTCCGTGATGACAGTCAGAGGAGACCAACCCCTGCGGTGATCAGAGAATCAGTCATTGAATCATTTTGAGACCTTTAAAAATATTGAGTCCAAACATTCCCCCAGCACTGCCAAGACTACCACTAAACCACATCCCTCAGAACCACATCTACACCTCTTTTAAATCTCTCCAGGGATGGGCACTTCCCCAATGCTGATGCTTCCCACTGACACAGAGCCTTGATTTGCTGCCCCAGCCCCATGGTCTGTGCCTGAGCTGCTTCTTCTAAGGGATACAAGAGGTTAATATTAAAAAACAAACCTGTCTTGAGCCATGCTAATGCTGCTGCAGAACAGAGCACCCCTGCCAAGAAGCTTATCTGAGGCTCTTTGTGAACAAAGTGAACCCTGGAAGGTGGCGAGGCTCAGTGACAGCGAGCGGGGACGAAAGCCAAGATCTCTGCCTCTGGCCAGAGGAGAAATTTCCATCTTAGAGAGGAGCCACCCCTTGTGATAACCCCGCTGTTCCCACCGCAGCAAGGGGCCTCGAGGGACCCAGGGACCCAGCTCCCAGCACGGCTCAGCTCTGTCACGGTAGCATCTCATGGCTCCAACCACACAGACAGATACCTCAGCTAAAAAGCATCCTTACAGGACACAGACAGGGCAGGCATCCCTCTGCTGAGCTCTGTGCCAGCTCTGCCTTTCTGCCAGCTCCTGCACCTTCTAGACTGGGACAGAAAACAGCCCCCTCACCCAGCAGTGGCACGGTGTTTAGTGCCTCTCTCCTTTCCATGCCGTAGGCTCAGTCTCCCGCAGAACCCGGGTGTCACACCAGACAGATACAATGAGCCTTTCAGCTCTTACAACCTCTGGAAATAAACTTGAAGGAGACATGCGTCTAATGACCGTGTGGGAAAATCTCAGAGCAGCCAGAATTTCACGGAAGCCCCAACTCAAACTTTCTGCTTCCCAAATCCTCCCGAGGCAGCACGGATTGGGACTGCAGAGCGGCTCCAGCCGAGCGCTCCATCCATCTCAACGCCCAGGTCGATAAAAATCAGCTGCAACTGAGCACAGCCCGTCTATAACTCTGTGTTTGTTTTTAATCAGGTGAATTGGTGGCTCAAAACTGAGTCAGGCCCCACCAGCTCCTGGAAGTTGAATCCACAGATCACTTCTCTGGAGCTACCACACAGCAGCTGAGCAGTCCCAGTCCTGAAACCCTCTCAGTGCAGCTGGGAAGCCCATGATCTACTGTACTTTGTGGATGGAAAACCTCCTACAGCCCCAGGAAAGGGCACCAGGCAAAATGTAAGGGAAAACCCTCTAGCCTTGAGGCCAAGGAAAGGCAGAGGAAAGCCAGGTAAAGTAGAAACACAGAGGAGGCACCACTGGGCTGGCCCAGCAACACGAGGTCTGCTGCATCCCGAGGTCTGCTGCATCCCAAGGTCTGCTGCATCCCACTGCTTCGGGCGCAGACAACCCAGTCAAGCGATACCATAGCCCTTGTATGAGCTCCAGGAAAGCACTGAGCTGCTCCCACCATCATCTCCTCTCCAGCAGACTGGAACTCACTGTCCCAGGTTTAGCTCTACTCTCTAAAATCGGCGTAGGAGACGCGCGAAATGTTTCGTGTTCCCTGGGGCACAAGAGGAAGAACGGGTCTGTCTGCTCCCGGAGAGAAGCCAACAGATCGGAGCTGGTGTGGAAAGATCCCGATTAGTCTTGGCAGGCAGCACGAGCCAAACTTCCCCTTATCCTCGCGCGCCCTGCCATCGGCAGAGCTCTGCCGCTGATCCTCTGGAGTGGCAGCGGGGTTTAATCTCCATGGAGATGGAGCTAAAGCAGCTCCGTGATCCGCCGCAGGTGGTGGCTGGGCTAGGGCCAGTTCGTGCTGAGCCAAAGTACCTTTTGACTGCTGTTGTCCATCCCCTTCGGCCACCGCCCTGGATGCCAGCACGGGGCTCTCGGAGCCTCCAGCCTGGGCGGCTGAGAAAGGCAGAAGCAAAGCCCTGGGTGCAAGCGGGGGAAGCCTGCAGCACGGGCGAGGACGCGGCTGCTCGCACACCCACAGCAGTCAGTATTTGCTGGGCGTGGGCAAGATGCTGGAGCTGAAGGTGCTCCTGAGCCTAAAGCTGGGAGATGCTCCCTAAATCTCACAGCGGCTGCTGCAGCAGCGTTTGGCTTTCTCAAAGGATTCGCCAGTAGTGATGGATTTCTCTTGGGTTTTACTTTCCTTCCTTTGTAAAAACTCTGTTTTGACAATGCCAGACAGCATCCTTGCTCAGCACAGACGGGATTAAAGCGAGCAGATGCTCGTTTGCTCACACTAGCTGGGAAATTGGACCTAAAACATTCAACAGAGCGAGTTTGTCTTTTCCCAGCTGGAAACTTCCCTGTGTGTGTTTTGAAGCTGGACGCCGTGCTCTCCGTAGCCCAGCAGGTCTCCAGCACACACAGCTCTCCAGTGTGTGGTCCTTTGAGCACCAGTAGCCTGCAAGGCTGTGAAAATGCACCCGTGTGTTGGACCCTAAAGGAAGAGCCCTGAGGAGGCTGCAGCGTGTACGGCTGTAGCGGGGCCATCCCTCCAGAAGCAAAGGGCATCCTAAGGCACTAAATAAACCTGCCAGGAGGTAGAGACACCAGCACAGCACCCAGATTTGGGAGCCACCAATGGACAGAGAGGTTCAGCTGCCTGCAGAGCGAGTTGGCTCTTCCCAGGTGGAAGAGGTTTCACTGGTGCAGACGTTTCGCTGCCGAAGCTGACTGCTTTTTATGGAATCAGGGTAGAAGGGGATACTTCTGGCATCCTCAAAATCAGTTAGCAGTGCAGGAGACTCCCAAGAAAGCAATTGCCATAGTGGCTGCTGGCTGGCACCCACCCGCTCTTGCTTCCTGAAGGCAGTGAAGAGGAAGAAGAGGAGCCAGAAGGCAGGAGGGTGCTCAGCCCACGAGGTTTCCTTCCCTTGCATTCTTGTGCTGTCAACAGGACAGGGCAGAACAGTCGAAGAAGTTTTCTAAAAGAAAAGGCATAAATAAGGAATGGAAAAGGTGCTGTTAACGGATGGACTCGAGCTTAGATTCACAGAGAAGCCTGTTTCTGGGATTATTCCCTCTCCTCTGTCAAAAGGAGACAATCAAAGGAGCTGAACACTCAGTGCTGCTTCTCAAGGTGACGGCAGATTATCCGGCTTTCCTGCTCATCACCACCTCTCGCTCCAGGATTGACAGAGCTGCTGTGTTCTCAGACCCACCCTAAGACACAGCCTTGCAGAATGCCTGAGCATGAGGACACCAAAACCAGCCTCTTGCCTGGCACCTTTTGCTCAGGACTTGTGCATAGAGTGGAGCCCCACAATGCCAGACCTCCAGAACCACCCCAGGTCTTCTCTGGCCAAGGGCTCTTAGCTGTAGGCTTTGCTCACACCCACTCTAGTACCTAATGTAGCCAAGGTGGTGTAAATACACCTTGACAGACCTGGGAATGAAGCAGGAAGGAGGGATATTGACGCCACAACAGGAAAAACAACACCCATGAGCAAGCAGAAGCCAGCAGAGGGTTTGAAGGTCTGCTGGAAGCTGCAGGAGGTCCAGGCTCACCACCTCCCCCAGCCCATCTCTCAGATACCAACACACTGAACAAGCCTGACCCAGACTCCTCTCAGCCAAAGAAGAATCCTGGCAGGTGAAGGACACCACCCCCTGCATGGGACTGTCCTCTCTTATCCTGCTCACTGGTTTCCAGTGGCCAAGGCTGCTCTCCTGTATGGGCAAGTGGGAAGCTGGGAAGAGGGACACCACAGCCTCTGTCTTCCACAACACACCAGGCCACTGCAAATCCCCCCGTGTGCCTGGGAAGGAAGACAAGGCAGGGTTTCTGCATTCCCACGCTGGCTCCAGGACGGAGCAGAGGGACCCGTGGCAGAGCCATGCTGGTTGTGCTGAACCCACCACGGTCCAGCTCTCTCCAGCTGAGCCTCCCTCGCAGGAAGCACTGACAGGCTAATGGTTGTGCCTGAACATATTAACCAAATTACTCGCTGCACTGTTTTCCTAGAGCCCCAGCCAGACCCCAAGACTATTTATCTTGGCTTTGAACCCTCCGCCCCTCGCTGCGCAGCGTAAGCGCATAACCGCAGAGCTTTGTTAATAGAAACCAAAGCAGAAGTCACCACCAAGGCTGGCAGGCAATGGACCTGTCCTGTTCCAACAGCTCAGAGCTTTGCTATCCGGTGTCATGAATGGTATCTGCCAGGCTTTCTGGACCTGACGCTCAGAGGTAACGAGCAGGGGTGGCAGGGGCTCAGTGCTGTCACCTCCAGCCCTGGGGCCACTTCCCCACTCCTGCCTTGCAGCCCTGCGGTCATGGGACTGCAGCCAGCACAGCACCCAGAGACTTCTTTGCTTGTGTCCTGTCCTGCCCAGGGACTCTCATACTCTGCTTTCACTTCATAGCACGACGGTCCCAACTGAGCTCAAATCCACAGCGTGCAAGCTGCTGAACATCCTCCCCAGGGAAAGATGGGTCCACATTCTCCTCTCCTCAGAAAACACAGGGCTCAGGAGAGCACAGGTCTACTGGTGTGTTAAAGTCAGGAGCAAACACCAGCTCTCTAGGACCTTATACTGGACTCACTACAGAGCAACTGGGGAAAGCCCTCCCCCCATTGATGTCAAACAGCAAGCCCCAGTAGCAGGGTTTCACTTAAGAGTCCCCAGAGGTTAGTCCAGTCTGACTTTAAGCAGCTCAAACAGCTTACTACCTTTAGGATACTCTAGGGCAATGTCTACGCAACAGATTTTATACTGCTTTTCCTCATCCACTTGGACTGCAACCCAGCTGAGACCATCCGGTGTCAATTCCTGTTGCAGCTGAAGCAGGACCTGAGGATTGCTCAGCCTCTACCAGACACCAAGGCTGCAGCAGTTCAGACAATAAACCAGGGTCAGGATTAGATCGCACAGTGGGCCTCGAGTCCAGGCTTTTATTTTATCCACAAGAGCCTCCCACTGGTCATGGAGACCATGGGGACAAGGAGAAGGCTTTGAGGTGGTTCCCTCTGTTGTGGGTTGGACCTTTGTCACCCTGCCAAAAATCAGAGGCTACTTGTACAAGGGACCAACCTCTTCCCAGCTCTGTGTTCCCTCACCAGTCTTCTGTCCTTCTCCCATGGCCAGAAGCTCCTATGAATGCAACACCTCAACATCTCAGCAGGTTTCTGAAGCACAACTGCCCAGACGAGGGGCAGCGCTGTTATCTGAGCAGCCCAAGAGCTGGTGGGCGCCCTGGGGCCAGGGTCTCTGTGCAGTTCTGTGTGTCCAGGGCTTATTTCCTAGCAGGGAGGAAAGGTTCTAGCATTCGTTCCCTCTGAGTGAATGAAATCTGCCTTGAATTTAAACACACGATGATCTCATTCCAACCCTACAAACCACAACTGAATCTTCGCAGTGAAAGCCGGTGTGTTTTGAATAACACGGTGCTGAAGGGTTCCCAGTTTGTAACAACTCTGGAGCCAGTGCAAAACACACGGGGATCCACGAGAGGAAAACACCGGGGGCTGTTTCTTATTCACAGCCAGGCTGCAGTCACTGCAGAGCAGGGCTGGGAGGGTTTGCATCATTTTTATCATCTCCCAGGACACCAGCAGAGATCCCCAGCAGGTGTAAACTGCTTAGTTCTGGGGAGATGTTCTGATTTACCCCACACCAAGGACTCAGCTTCGTTGCTCAGGCAGAAACATCTATCTCAGGGCTCAGTGTCCAGCTAGAGCCACCCATCCCTAACACAACCACAGTGCAGTGGTGACCCAGGCATTACTGGAGGACTAACAGCTCCAGGGACATCTTTCTTGGTTCCAGTCCTTCCTACCTGTTGTCAGAGCAGGGTCACGGGGCTGCTACCTGAGGCCAGCAGGTTCTGCACAGCACAAGAGATCATCTCCAGCAGCACGGTGACAGTGATGGACCTCTCAGCCAGGCTCTGACAGCAGTGGGGAAATCTGGGACTGGAAAGCTGTCTCCAATCAGCCAGGATAAATCTTTCCTCAAATCTCACGTCCCAACACCTCATGCCTGGACAGAAACAAGCAAAGCATGTTAGGTTTTAGGCAATGAGAACGCGCAAAGGGAAGCGGAGAGCTCCGCAAACAGGCAGAGGGTTGGCAAGAGCTGCACAGCTCACAAGACTCTGCCCAGCACCCAGGCAACTGCCTCTGGGCCGGCTGAAAGCACAGCTCGGCCGGCCTGGATTTCATTAGCCGGGCAAAAGGTGCTGCTGCTGCGCTGGGGCTGCAGATGAGATGCTGGTCTCCCAAAAACTGGGCCAGCCAGGCTAAGGCTGAAGTCCTTCAGAGTGTCGGAGGTGCCTGCAAAGCCTCGGGCTGGTTGGTACCTTGTCCAGGGCATCCCTTGGATCCCTGCTGAAAAGTGGCACCCGGGAGCCTTGGGGTCACCTCTTCCTGGTTAAACCAGCTGAACCTCCCTCTCCACTGGGAATGTTGCCTTCTTCCATGTATTCCTCACTACCCAACAGGGATGGAAGCTGGTTTCTTTCACCCTGCAACTCTCACAAATGAGGTCATTTTATTTCCTGAGCAAGATAGCGGCCAAAGCCCCCCAGCAGCTCAGAAACACCAATTTAATTAAAATTTTTATTTAAAATATAAGTCACAGCTCATATCTGGCATGAAATCCTCAAAAGAGAATGTGCAGATCCCAGCCCTGAGCAGCAGAATAGGAGCTGATTTCCTTTAAGCCTCTACACACACATATAAACCACGAGCATCTGTATCCACGCACGTTCGTACGTACGGAGAGCAAAGGAGCTTTCACAAACCTCTTCAGACTCCCAGGATGTAGAAAAGCCACAAACCAGCAGCACTCATTGTAAAATTTCACTTGAGTCATTTTCAGAACCGGGAAATGATTTAAGAAGAAGAAAAAAAAAAAGGTAGGGAAGACCATGGTGTTTTCCAGCAGCAGCAAAGAGGAGGGGTGAGGGCATCAATCTTCATTCTCCTCAGAATGTCCAACTGCATTTCTGATGGAGAGCAGCGTCTCACAAGCTATGGGTGGTTTCCTTGATAATAAATCTAACGTCATGATCCAACCTACCTTGGTTGCTTTGCTGAGCTGTGCTTAGCAGGTATTTTCACAAGGCCAGAACTGGTGAATCCAAACAGAGGCACCTCTGTTGATTTTCCCTTGCTGCAGATGGGCTGAAAGCAGATTTTAACATCCTGAAGTGGTGTAAGGAGAAAGAAAGGAGTAAATCAAAACAGGGTGGCAAATGAGGTGTAAAGGAGCAGAGGATTAGCTCTGTAGATAGGGAGGGACATGCACAGAGCAAGAGCCATCAGTCACTGACAGGGTCCTGAGCCCCTTTTCTTCAGTGACCTGACTTGCGATGGGCAGCAGAGTGAGGGATGCTGGAGCCAGATCCCGGCCACAGCTCGTGGGGACAGGGCAGTGCTGGTGCCACGTTGCCCCCCTCAATTAATCCTCCCCCACACCAGCCAGGGGCTGTGAGCTGTGCTGGGGCAGCTTTGCTTCCAGCCCCAGGGAGCGCTGCAAGCGTGCTCTGCCCCTCAGCTCATTAAACATATGAAATTTCTGGCTGACATAATAACAATAATAGTCCAGCCTGTTTCTAAGCTTGGGTGGCTTTGCTTTCTGCTTTTGCCATTCTCCTCTTAACTACTCCCAGAGCTGAGGTGCCAAGAGAAGGATTGATATTCAGACTGGCTCATTCAGGGATATCAGGCTGACTTTTTTTTTTTTATTAGAGCCAGGAGTAAAGATTTCTATTTTTCTAAGGCCAGGGAAAGCACGTTCAGGTTGAGAAATACCTGTCAGCAAAACCCATTAGCTGATTAAGTGAACTACAAAGGGAAAATAAAAGACAAACCCACCCTGTCATTCCCAGTGGAACAGCTCAATGGCCGTTTCCTCCATGCAGGATTTTTAAGAGATTTCTTGGAGTGTTTTCTGCAGGTCTGCACATTTGTTGGTCTGTTAAAGGGATAGGTCATCAGAACCTGTCTAAACCGAACCTCATTCTCAGCAATCACAATTAAGAAGTTGCCCAACACAAGCTTCTCCTTTTGGTTCTTCCTCACACCAGCTATGGGCTCACCTCTGCTGCAAATGCTGCATCAGGAACTGTCAGCACCCTCTCCAGCACAGGTACTGAGCAGGGATGTATCGTGGGCCAATCATCACACGAAGCTCCAGAAACCCTTGCTTCTAGTGGTCAGGAACATCACTCTGCTGTGCCTCAGTTTCTCCCTCTGTAAAAGAAAAATGCTGGGAACTCTGTCCAAGCCTTGAGCCCCGGGAGGGAGGGTCCCTGGTGCTGATGACAACCCTTCCAAGCACTCTGAAGGTCTCTCAAGTGCCAATCTCAAAGCCTCAGCTCCTAGAGTGATCACACACTTCCAGCTCCTGGGGTCACGGAGAGAAAAAGACCAGAAACATCACCCCAAAAGCCCTAAAACTAAAAAGCAACAGAAAAGGATGTTGGTTATTTCCTCTTTAACCTGCTTGGTTTTCAACACAATGCAGTAGTTTATGATCGATCGGGGACAAGCGGTGGTTTAGCACTTGGAAATAACTGGAGTCAGCAATACTGCCCCGGGAACGGCCAGTCTGCGCCGTCTCTCCGCTCTGCGTAGCTGGCGGCGGTGAAAAACATGATTTACTGCAGCAGCAAAGGTTTCAATCTAATCCCCTCTGTAATCTCTTACTCGAGGAAACTTCAGGATATTGTGGGCGGGAAGAGGGCTCAACCTTCAACTCAGGAGTTGCAGAAGAGCAACAATTCATGGCAGGACTGATCCTCCAGCGCTGAGCATCAGAGCTGCTGGGGGATTATGCCTGGACCTGGGCTAGACAGGCACACAGGGCACAGAGCTGCAACAAGCATGGGTGCACAGCTTGACTCAGCACCTCCTGCCTTCCCTCCCTTCTTCCCAGCTGCAGCTGGAGAACCAGCAGAGCCCCACCATGCCACATTCAGTGAGAAAAGCCAGGCTTGTCATAAACCAGAAAACTAATTGCCCCCAGATGTCTCATTAAGGCCACAAGAAAATCTTTACAGGGTCAGGAAAGCACTTGGGGAAATCACCAGGAGGTCACACTGCCAAACCTTCCCGGGGGCTACACACAAGCCTACAGCTTGGTGACACCTGAGCACAGGACCAGGAACCAAAGTTCCTGCAAGAGGAGCCTGGCAAACAGGCAGGGGGATGGACTAGATGATCTTTCGAGGTCCCTTCCAATCCCTAACACTCTGTGATCAGCCTCCCAGCAAGCAAAGCAGCAGCTCTGTCAGCTTCCTAGCAGGAATATACTTCTCTTTGCAGAGAAGGAGGATCACAGACCTTCAGGTGGCTTGGGCTGTCCCTGCTGCCTGTTGCACTGATGAAAGCAGGGCAGATATTGCAGCAGGAGAGGTACAAGACCACCCTGTGACTGCTGCAACAGCTTACCAACCTCTGCTAAAGCTGCTGCCTCCAGAGCCAGGCTTCTCTGTATCCCCTGTCCCTGTGATATTGGGCAGGTTTCACTTCAGTTCCACCCACTCAGTGCTACAAAGCGAGAGGCCGCTGTGCACCCTGCAGTGGCCGTTATCCCACAGGACAACGGCCTCGTGTCCTTCCCTGGGCAGCAGGAAGCCTTGGGGTGACCGAGGTAACATTGCTCATGGAGGCTGCTCCATCTGCAACTTGTCCTGCGCCAGAACAGCAGTGGGGAGATAAGGAGTCTCAGAGGTCTCATGGAAAACTCCGACAAGCAATCTATTTTGAGCTGGCCCAGCTTGCTTTTCCTGCTGGCCGCTGGCCCCACTCCTCATGCAGGCATGGGATGAGCTAGACCTTGTGTCTCTGGAGGACAGGCCAGGGACACGAGCTGTCCCCTTCAATGGGAGGCGAGCAAAGGCAGCAGCAGTGGCCTCTGATGTGCGTGGGAATATTTCCATCAAGGAACAGCATCCAGAGCTGGGCAGCGGCCACACACCGCTGGCTTTGTGGCCTTCACCTGCATTGCAGGCTGCTTCCAGTCCAGGTTCCCACTGGAGTGATCCTGGCCTGATGGGATGGCCTTCAAGTGATGCAGTGTCCTGGTCTCCATCTGTGGAATTATTTCAGATCTGATGCTTTTGCCTGGGGGAGGGAAAGAAGAACAAATCACAGGCAAGAAAAGCGCAGCACTCAAAATTTAAACTGTGGTTTGCTCCTCTGGAAAGAGAGGCAGATGAGTCTGAGCTCACTTTGCCTACACCCCACTTTGATGGTAGAGATGCTCTGATCCAGAGGCCACTCGGCAAAGCTGTTCTCACCAACCTGGACCTCCCTGGGTCCCACTGCAGTGCCATGGCCAAGAAGGGCTTTGCTGCAGCGAGCCACCTCATCAGCTTCCCACCCTGGCCCACACCTCAGCGTCTGCACGCTCAGCTCCTGCCCTTTGGCTGCCCTCGCTCCTGCTCCACAATGCAGGCTTGGCATGCGCTGCACCCCTGGCTCCTTTCATCTCCAGCCCTGCTCCGGTACGGCTCTGTCAGGATAGCTGCAGGATGCTCCTGCCCCTCCTCTCTTCAGGCCCTGACTCAAGGATGTGGGTCTGTCTCATTCAGACCTGGACCTGTTGGAGCAGGGCCAGAGGAGGCCACAGCAATGATGGGAGGGCTGGAACCCTCTGCTGGGAGAGTTTGGCTTCAGCCTGGAGAAGAAAAGGCTCAAGGGAGGCCTCGTTGCAGATTTTCAGTACTTCATGGGGCCTGGCAGAAAGATGGGGACAGAGATTTAAGCAGGGCCTGTGGGGACAGGACAAGGGGTGATGGCGTTAAACTAAAAGGGGGAGATTCAGACTGGAGAGGAGGAGAAATTGTTGGTGCTGAGGGTGGGGAGAGCCTGGCCCAGGCTGCCCAGAGA
>JANHFX010005840.1:0-18713 GCA_027560015.1 Chloroceryle amazona | reverse complement strand
AGTTTTAATCCATTCCCTCCAGTCCTATCACTGCCTGACAGCCTAAAAAGTCCCTCCCCAGCTTTCTTGTAGGCCCCATTTAGGTACTGGAAGGCCACAATAAGGTCTCCCCAGAGCCTTCATTTCTCCAGACTGAACAATCCCAACTCTCTCAGTCTGTCCTCATAGGAGAGGTTCTTCAGCCCGCTGATCATCCTTGTGGCTCTTCTCTGGACAAGTTCCAGCACATCCACGTCCTTCTTGTAATAGGGGCTCCAGAACAGGACACAGTACTCCAGGTGAGGTCTCACAAGAGTGGAGTAGAGGGGAAAAATCACCTCCCTCAACCTGCTGGCCACACTTCTCTTGATGCATCCCAGGATACAACTGGCTTTCTAGGCCACAAAAGCACACTGCTGGCTCATGTTGAGCTTCTCATTTACTAGTACTGCCAAGTCCTTTTTTTCAGGGCTGCTCTCGAGACAGTCACTACCCAGCCTTTCTATTTTAGCATGAGTTTCTAGTAGGACCCACTACTGTCTGTCCAGTTTTAACTATTTACATAGAAAGAATTTATTGTTACTTCCATACTCAAATTCCTGGAATTTCTAATGCCTGCATTTTTTTTTTTTATTTTCAGCCCTCTTTTATCAGGGCAGATAATGCCATCATCTTCCAAATGTGATATCCCCGTGAGAGTCTGCTGTGATAGGACTGAAGATGCAAAACCTGTTCAGATTTATAAGGCAAGAAATATTTTCTCATTCATAAATACTGTCATGAGAAAAAAAGATATTCAAGGCAAACTAGTCTGTAATATGCTTGCCTAAAAGAGGTTTCCCATATGCATTTTGCTAAATTATATCTCACTGCAAGTGCTTAGGGTAAGGGAAAAGGGGTCATATTTTATCAGTAAATGTTTAAAAATAAAATGTGTTTAAGTTCGTACATTAAAAGAATCTGAATCTTTGTACAACTGCTTAAATATCTTAAAGAATCTGGACCCTAGTGGGATTTTTCAAATGCTAAGCTGCCTAATTTCATGAGAATCAAGAAGACTTTAGTAGCTAAATACTTAGGCATTTTGAAAAGACTTTTTATCACCTGTCAGTAGTCAGGGCAGATGTCCAGTGCTATTCTTTGAGCAGTTAATATTGTTTTAGTTCTGCTCAGTGAGATGAAGGAGCAAAGAACAGAAAGACTTCGTTTTCATTTCTTATGCCCTGAAGAAGGATTTGGCCCAGTGCTGCCTTCTCTCCGGAACTCAGCAGTACACTGTACCTTACTTGGCAGATTCCAGAGAATTACTAAATAATTCATAACCCAGAAACATAAAAATGTAAACAGTAATGCTGGGTTCTGCAGTGTGTATGAAAATAATTGATTTCAAATCTAAATGTTAGAATCATGTAAAATGTTAATGTGTAATGCTAATTACCATAATGAGATTTGTAGACACTGAAAGGACATTTGTGTCTTACTTTCAACATGGGAAAGTGAAACAATGAGAGGCAAAAGCATCTCACAGCAGAAAACAAACTCAGTGTTGAAATTGGTCAGTAGTGCTTTCAACAATCTCTTGCTTAATTATGTCTTGCTTTCCTTGTACTCCTGCCAAGAACAAAGGTCATATTTAATGATTGCCTAAATAATTTGCAATATTTTTCAGACTTGCCCTAGAGGTAGCTGATGTAGATCCTTTTGTACTTGGTAGAAAAGTGTCATATAAAGTCTCATAATGCACCCTGTTATAGAAACTGCCTTTATTCATCCTTCTAAACTGATTTGAATTTCTTCACGTCATTCTAAATACACACTTTTTTCTTTTTTTTTTTTTCCCCCATCTGTTTTCTGTCAAATGCTGTAGTGACAGCTCCAACAAAGCAACGCAGGTTGGAGATTATAGAGCACTCAGGACACCCACATGATCTTTGAAGTAAATTAGTAGAGCCAAAAGCACTTTCCTCTGCCAAACACAAAAGAATATATGTCATCATAGCATCATTCTAATGACATACAACTTTAACCAAGCGTCAGAGATAATAGCACGAAACTGAGGATCTAAATCTCCTCCATCTTGTCCCTCAGGTAGAAAATGTCATGGCCTCTTCAGTTGGAAGTAGTTTACTCTCACTGTTCTAGAAAGTGAAATAAAATACAATCTCTTTTTTTTTTTAATGAAAGCACACTCCTGGTGTTTGTATTCACTTCTTGCTTTGCTAATGGCCAGTATTCACTTCTTGCTTTGCTAATGGCAATAAGGAATAAGAAAGCATATTATAATGAAGCACTTCATGATCAAGTGGAAATAGAAGAAATAATAGAAGAAACTAGAATATTAATTACATGATATCAGGGATCACCTGAGACAGACTGCTAGCTGTCTGCCACCAGGCCCAAAACCGGGGGGGCATTTAGGAAGAGTATGCCATGTCAAGGAGGGCTGGCAGTGCAAAATGTTGGAGCTCAGAATAATGAACTTCATTCAATTTGAGGGACCTAGGTCCTATTACAGAAGTGACCTTGTACTTTCTGTAGTTTTGAAAACAGGGTTATCACAGAGGTCACGCCTACACTACCACTACACAGACACCAGATCAAGTCAGTTTCATTCTGTTCTCTCTTCCCATTGATAAAGGTGCTTCTGCCTCACAGAATAAAATGGGACTCCCGTATTTTTTAATGTTGCTTTAAAAACTGACTCTTGAAAACACAGACTAACTACTTCAATCTGTCCTGTTTATTAAAATATTTTTATTAAATGTTAGTGCATGATAGTTACTTTTCCAGACTGCTAAAGTCTGCTTTTGCTGTCATTTAAGACCATAGCACCACAGCATCATGGGATAGTGCAAGTGGAAAGGGATCTCTGGAAGACTCCTGTCCAACCTCACAAAGTGGAGTCAGCTATTAGTATAGACCAGAGCACTCAGGCCTTTATCCAGTTAGGTCCTGAAAAATTCCAAGGAAACAGATTGCACAACCTCTCTGGGCATCATCTTCCCATGCTTGATTGCCCTCACAATGTTTCTTTTTATCCAGTCAGAGCATCTCCTCTTTCAATCTTCATTGGTTTTCTCATGTGTCCTCGCCATCCACTGCTTTGAAAACCCTGGTACTGTTTTCTGAAAAAAACTCCTTAGAGGCACCAAAATTAACAATGTTGTGCAAAAAAAAGCAGAAGTAATTCCTCTGTAGACTACTTTTTATCCAAAGCAAGACCGAACATTTGTACCTCCCCTTTTCATCAAGCCCTGACCTTATCTCCCTATTGTTTCCCAGCACACTGATCCAGCCAGTTATATAAACACAGGTTTGGCTGCAAGGACATGTGGGTAGAGGACCACTGGCTTTAGACAAACTTTCAGCATATGCAGAGTCTCAGAAACATGAGTGGCTAAAATGTCACATGATTTAATACACATCTTCAGCATCATTCCCGGTTTGGACACAGAATTATCCATCCTTTATCACAAAAGCTGGAAACTAAACTTGCTTTTGTGTTTTAAATGCAAACTGATATTCTACAGTCATTCCTTGGCCCAGGAGTGTGTGTTAATAGCACACTAATATTAACCAACATGAGAAGTGGTAGCACTGCATCTATACCTGGGCATATGCTTTTAGACCTTGGAAGACAGAAGGAAGAGAGACCAGCTAAGCTTTACATATGCTCCCTGTTTCCCTCAACAGAACCATAAACCAGCAAATTGTTACACGATCCTTACTCACATGTTGAGATAGTCCATTAAAATGGTATGCTGTAAACTTGTGATTAGCTATCAACAGACTGGCACCTAAATGTCATCCTTAAAGAGTTATTTAAAATAAAATAAATTTAGCAGAGAATCAAGATGCTCTAGGGGAGGTTTAGGTTGTAGGAATATGCTGTTCTGCTAGGTCCGAGCTTCATTTGTTTTTAATGCACTGTATAATGACATGGGTAAAACTTACCCACATTTTATACCATGGAGACACAGCAAATGTTAAAAGTTTTTTAATTAGTCATTTGTAATGACAGTAAAAATATCCGCTATTACTCTTAATCTGCCCAGACTGGGAGACTGGCTTTAATTCCTTAGGGAACAGGCTCACTACCAGATCATGGGAATTAGGAAGAAATTGCTTTCCTGAGCAGAGTCCACATTTGTTCATTATTAATGCATTTGTCATTCCCTTTTTGGGCATGACAAAAGATCTAAGCACAAGAGGGAGGCACAGGAAAGAGAGAGACTGTCAGTGTATGTCCTTGCACTGACTTGGCACTTCCTAACACACATCCATAAACTCTACTGGTATTAAATAGAGTGAATCCTTGATTCAGAATTCAATGTTTTTGCTCATTGTGGGGTTCTTCTGAAGTTTATTATAGTGCTTACAGCAATGCCCAGTCCTCCAAGAAATGGCTTGCCCGTTTAGAAAAAATGTGGGTTTTTTTGTTTAGGTGCTTTCTTACCAATTTTCAGGTCCTTCTCACCTACAGCAGTATAGACATGCCTGTTTCAAGGGGCATTATTATCTCAGAAAAAAAAGTAAAATGTGGTAACACGTGGTGGCAGCAGTGAGTAGCAAGCAAGGAACAATGAACTCGCTATTTAAGCATCAAATAGCTTAAGGTATGGGCACAAGATTGTTGAGTTTTCCATATACTTCTATTCCCTCCTCCGATCCGTGTATTTCTGATTTTTTTGAACGTATCTTTGCAACTCCTGGTATGATGTATGAGGTTTTTCTAAGGGCATTTTATCCAGTGTGTGTATCTCAGCATTTCTAATGAGCAGTTCAGATCATACATAGAAACATTATGATCCTTAGAAACATGTGAGCAATGTAACACTTCTCAGCTGTTTGCTGTTCAGCGTACTCCTCAAGCCTGGGCTGCACAAGCAACCTTTCATGCAACATCTAGTGACAGTCCAGGGCTGAGGATAGGAAGCTGAAGCCTACAGTGAAATGCAGAGGGAAGGGTCAACCTTGCTAAGATGAGATGTTGTGTCCTTGCTCCTCTTCTTCAAGTGGAGATATTTCCATCTGAGCACTCCCTCAGGTACTGACAGCTGTTTGCCCCTTTGCTCTGGAGTCAAAGGCAATGTTACCTATGGTAGATAAGGCAGCTCTTTTTTTTTCAGGCAAATCCTTTTTTAGAGTATTGAGCATATGGCAAACATAATTAAGCTAAAATAGAGCTGTATGTAAGAAGTAAATAATAATATAGAACCAACTAAGCAAATAAGAAGTACCTTTCATATTTTCAAAAAGTATATTTTTTTTAGAAAAATCAATATTCATTTTCTGAATATTGTCAGCGCTGAGTGGTAACATCAGCACATGGAAACTTAATTGCAGAAACTACTTCATGCTTGGGGCATATGAACAGCCTAAGGATCCAATAGCATAGCACATCTCTAGGCTCTGACTGAAGAAAAGGCACAGTAAATGTCAGGGCACCTGACAAGATAAGTATTCTACCTCAGTTTGAAGCTTGTGAAGACACATTTTCAAATGACAGTCTGTAAATGGCAAGGGCTTAGGAACTGCTTCATAAACATCTCTGCAGCCTGTGTAGCAGGGGCAGAGCAGGTGATTCAGGACTGTGAGCTCAAGGACTCCCCCACCACTGTAGGCTGCCTTTGCTCTTCAACCAATGCCATGTGAAGTAAGGGAGGAACATTAGCATGGATTTGCATGACAGAGAATGAAGTCTATCCCCAGAAAAGCTGCCAGTCATTAACTAAAACAGTAATTCCAAGCATCCATTGCCTATCAGGGAATTAGTGGTATAATAGATGTCCCTCCCAAGGCGGCTGAGAGGATGGGAGAACATGACAGCACATTATTGCTTTATAAACTAAACAAAGGTTAACACTGGTATGTCTTTAATGATTTTACAAAAAGATTGTGGACTTCAATTGTCATGGTTTACAAACGACAGAATTTGCAGCAATGGTGACTTCAAAGCCATTTCCAAGAGACTGTGGTATTTGTACTAAGTGTGCACAAAAAGGAGACAAAAGACTGCTGAAACACTGCAGTCCTGGAATCTATGCTGATAGGATTTAATGGGGAAAAACACTAGTAAGGAAGCACTTTCCACTGATGCAAGAAGTAATATCCCAGTAAAGACAGGTCAGACTTGCATTGCCATTTTCTCTTTGCTTGACTAATCATGTGTGAAAGCTTTTATTCCTGATGAATCCATATTCTCGTCTATGTCTTCTCATGATCTATATCATATATATAAGTACTCCCACCATACCCTAAAGATGTCCTCAGCAGGACAACACAGCACAATCGTGTTATTCACATATACTGATTTGTACATTGGCCCATGGTATATTGCAGTGACGATTATAATATTGCCAGGCTGTAAAGATATTTCGGTGGGGTTGATGGAGAAACTCTACACTCTAAGCATGCATGGGTGTGCATGTCATTTATGCAAAAATACATACTGTCCATCTAATATGCATATCAGAATTGAAAATACAGCCTAAGGTGATGTGCTGTGGCCACGTGCTGCTGTTGAATTTTATGTCTTTAGATTAACTTCCTTGGCCTCCTGATTGAGGCATTTATTTTGGAGCTAGGTCTATGGAAAATACGTGCAGCTTTTAGTTAAAAGGCCATTTTAAGAGCAGGGGGAATAGGCTTTGAAATGCTCACTTTTGCCTGGGAAGAAGAGTCATCCTTGCCACAGGAGCCACTGTATGAGAGGATGCAAGCAAGGAGAAGAGAAAACATGCAACCCTGGTCCTGCCTGAGACAAAAGCAATGCCTAGCCAAGTCATGAGTGTTGTATTTCTGAGAGATCTTATCAGTCCCAAAGAGGAAATAGAGACGAGATGTTAGAGGTGTGCCTTTATTTTTCTCAGGCGCATACTGAACTTTTGCTAGACCACTATTGTTTCCCAGTGCCTTCTCCTCAGGGTGGAGCATTGCCTTGGAGGGAAGCAAGGAGCAAGAAAGGAGGATAGCATAAACATTGTTTGCATCAGCCTTGATTCTTCTGGAGATGTGAATATAGGCAAAGTAGAAAGTGAACATAGGAAAAAAAATCCCAGATTTTCTACAGTTACCTTGTTGCTTGCTTTGTCTTTTTAGATGGTTTATGTTTTGGGAACATTTGGCATCACCTCCACCATGCAGTAAGTTTCAGTGCTCTATGTGGTCTTATGCTACACCAATTTAACTGCTGAGTGTGACAAGAGTTTTACAGCACTGTTAGAAGATGGCAAGATGCATGGTCCCATTGCAGTTTCATTAGCATAACTGGCATCTGCACTTATATGGATACAGCATTACCGAAGCTGTTTCAAAGGGACTGATTATGTGCTGTATCCCTTGGAGCAGTATTTCAGGCGGAGATCCCGCTGGGATGGAGCAGACATGAAAAGAAGCCCTAAATTTTATAGTGCTGTGTCAGTATTGCTACAAGAAAAGTGTAGTATCTAAAATATGGTTATCATGCATAGACAATTACCAGCTTAATGGATTTACACTGTTCTAATTCTAAAGATTTATCTTGATCAGTTCTCTGTTATAGCTTCCCTTGATCATCTAATAGGTTTGTTCTTTCCCCAGAAACCAAACTTCAGCGTTTTCTGTTACTTGCAATGCAAAACGTAGTCACTTACTATGTGATCTTGGAAATAAGGTGTAGCAGCACTCTAACCACATTGAACTAGATGGTTCTGTTAGCAGCAGCTTCCTCTGATTTTTGTTTCCTTTTTGAAGCAGATGCCCAAATGTAGCTGAGCAGCCAGCAGGGCAAGCCCAGCAAGCAGGGTACAAAGTCATGCACTTGGTTGTCCCCAGGAGTGGAGATATAGACTAGAACAGCCATATAGTTTCTGACAATGACAACAGCTTCTGAGAGCCCCAACCTGTACCTCGAAATTGCTGGAGTCTCAAGGATGTTGCAATTATCCCCTCTTACTCCAGCCATCCATCCTTTTACTGCAACTTCTTTCTGTTTTTTTTCCCCTGGATGCAACAAGAAGCAGGTGTACTGCTTTGGCATAATTTTGCCCTGGAAGGCTAATGCAAGGCTCTTGAAGAGGGTTACAGAACGTGAGTGTACTTCTTTTTTTTCTTTTTAGAAGACATTTCAGTTGTTAGATAAATATAACAAATTTTCTTTATCTGTATACTTGTCATACATATATATACATATATGTGTATGCAGTGTGTGTATTGTAAAATAAGGAATAGTGAAATTATGAAAAATGGCATTTTTGCAGTGTTCCAGTATGTGTGTGTGTGCAGCCACGTACAACCTGTGACACCTGACAGCTTCCAGGTTCCCCTGTCCAGATGGGGACACTGACTGCCTACTGATAATTTACAGGGATGAAACCTAATCCAGCACTGGCTTTTACTTCCACAGGTAGAACCCGAAGTGCACATTGTGGAGGGAAACCATTACTTCTTTCTGGAGGATGGTCTCCAACACTAGGTCCCTGCCATTCGGTTATGCAAGAATTGTAGGGATCTATCCTCAAGTCATGGGGCTTAACAGCTACAGTACTATACCCAGATTTGGCACATGTTACAAATTAAGAGAGATGTGATAATAATGGGGAGGTAGTAGTTTTGCAGCTAGTCCTTTGTCCCTTGCCATACCCAAGTTAATTTATCTTTTACCATCCCTTGACCATGTAAATAAATTATCTGAATATATTCCATGTTTTAGTTTTTTTTCTTAACCCAGAAGGGACTAGAACACTGAGTGTAAATATAAAATATGATCTCACAGGCTGGCTTAAACTGTCTGTGGGACACATACTGGAGGAGAAAATTGGTTTCTCCATTTTCTTTATTAGACTGCTGTGGGAGACAAAGAAAGTGTACCATATTTCTTTTGATATATCATAGACAGTAAGTTATGGGGTACTGTAAAACACTCTTAAATATAAATATATTTTGGGGAGGATGATTAAACTTAATAAGGGTATTTAAAAACAGCACTAAATATGTCAGTGTGAATGCAAATAGAATACTTTTATTATTTCTAAATTAAACTGATGTCAGGAAAGGGACTTACATTTCCTCATTTTTTTTCCTTTATATTTGTAAGAAAGGAAATAAAATCTAAGTTTACATTACAAAAGGGATAGTGAGGATTTCCTTGTTTTCTCTCCAGAGTTTTCTTAAGCCTGTTGAATCAACAAGTAAACCAGAAGCAGGATAGTTCTAGATCAAAAATGAAGAAACAGATACATGTGGAATTGGTGAGGTAATTAATATTAATTTCCTGTATGTTTCAAAGGAAATGTGTTGCACTCTGCACAAAAGTGTTAGTTTTGATGTGAACAATCACCAGTTCTCTCACAGCTTCTTTACATTGTTTAAGCAAGAAGAAAAAATGCAGTTCATCTACAATACTAATTAAAAAGCACATTTAATAAAGCCTGAAGTGCTCTGGTTTAAGATGAGACCACCCCAAGATATCCTGGCCTTGCTAGAGGGATGTGCTTTCTCACATGTGCATTTTGGCAGCAGTCAGCAGAAGCAGTCCCACGGCTCCCACCCCTCTTCCAGCCCCGTGCTGCCCTTGACCATTGCTGGCAGGATTATTTCTCTGGCTGTGCAATGAGCTGGCTCCGTGGATGGATCTGAGTTAGACTACTCAGGAATAAAAAAAAGGGGAAAAAAAAACAACACATACATAAAGAAAAAAGGTATTTTTCAGCCTGGCTGACCAGGTAGCAGAAGTGAGCACTTAGCGGTGCATCTGGGAGTGCTCACATCTCCAGCAGAGAGAAGTCACAGCAGTGGGGGGGTGCTTACACCAGCTCCTGTGAAACCACAGCTTCACTCTGAGACTCTTCTGCTGAGGAACGGAAAAGGGTGAGGGGAGAGCTGGTAGCTCAGTTCACCCAGCCTGGCATTTCTCAACATGGAAGAGCATCATGCTGGCTTGGGAGAGCTGGAAAAAGCATCTGTCTGATAATGGAAATGCATTCAGAAAACCTGATTCAGATCTGCAGAAGTCATGAGGTCTTTCAAAGTAAGAAAGGTAGTATTCTTTTTATTTTCTTGCTGCAATTTTAGACTGTAGGATACATGAGATACTGAATGTGTACATTCTTAGACTTTTCAAACACAGGGACTAGATACTTTCTTTGATACAACCATAAACCAAGATTTTCATGCTGTTTAGAAAATATACCCAGCCTTATCTTGGTGACTGTTCACCTACCTACTACATCTGACACTTGTGTATCAGAAAAATGAAGCTGGAAGATAATTTGATCCAGGCTGCCATCGTGAGTGCCTGCTGCCTGGGGCTGGCCATGATTCCTTGCTGCCAGCCCCATGTAAGCAGTGCAGTCCCTGAGCTGCAAGCACCTACCTGCAGGCACATGGAGCTGGCAGGCAAGCTCCTAGGACCCCGATTTGTTGGCATGCCACAAACACTGGTTTGGGTCATGTCCTGCTCTGAAGCCTGCCAAGCTGGTCATCCTCAGGAAAAAAGTGCTTGCCCCCACTCTGCTGATTTAATTTCACAAACCCTCTGAATATCAAAATCTTCTGTGAACTAGTAAAAGTTTCAGATTATAGATATCTCCTCTTGGCTTTATGGTTGATCAGAGTATGTCCATATATATTGTTTATTATGCCATTGAAGCATTTTCACAGAGCTGGAAAACTGGCTATCGGGATACAGTTCCAGCTCAGCATAGCTGACTGTCCAAGAGAAATCACAAGAATGATTGCACAGGGGAAAATCCGCAGCTCAGCACACATAGACCTGCCAATATATACATGCAGATATATACTCTGGATTGAGATATGCAGCTTTTTACTACCCTAACTGAAGTGTCAACTTTCTTCTTCCCTCTCTTCCTCTCCTGTGTGTCCTCAGCCTCATGAGGACCTGTCCAAAAGTCTACTAGAAAAAAAAAACCACTAATTTCAGGTAGATGAGTACATGATTCCCAGCCAAAATCACTTTGCCTTGCACAGTACTTCTGCTTTGCCTTGTGAGTCATTATATGTACCTGTTAACAATGGACTAAGCAACCACAGCCCCTTTTACACAGGATCTGGCCATGTCAGCACAGAGGGCATTGCTGGGTCTCCATGCTGAGAAGGCCCTGGTGCAGCATTCTCAGCCCTGAAGATGTAAATGTCTGTACCAGATATCAGATGAAGGGGTTTGTGTTGAGTTTTTCCATGAAGAAGGAACAAAGGTATTAGCCTGGGGCTTTTTCATTTATATTTTATTTTGATTTGCTCAACATAAGGAAAGGCACAATTCTAGCAGGTCTCCACAAGTGAAGTTACTAATAATCCCTAACACCAGATGTGATCATGTAGCAGAGCTGGTCCATTTTCTGACTAACCACAGTGCAAGGTTAGTGGCTGGCCATTCTGGGCAGCTGGAGAAGGTGCAGCAAACAGCCTTGCTTTCCTCTGCCAAAAAGCCACCAGGGAGCTGTGGTTTTGGTGCTCTTTATGCCCTCTGATACTTCGATGGACATATTTATTTTCTGGAAGTGTTAAAAGAATGGCTAGATTCATTCACCTTGACCTGATAGGTTTGTCCTCATCACAAACATTTCAGACCTTTGAAATCACCCTTGGTGAGTCAACATCTCTGACCTTTTGGCTGGCCAGTGCTACAGGAGTAACCACCCCCATACAAAACCCCAGCAGGAGGGACCCTTGTTTGCACCCTTCAGGCTTTCCTGCTCCTTTTCCGCAGTTGTTGGCAGTCATGCAGCCCTGCCTGTGGTGATGAGCCCACCAAAAGCTAATCTAACCACAACCCCAACCAGTCATCATGCCTGTGAGCAGCTGATGCTGGTCAGGTTACCCGTTAGCTGACACTAGCCAGCACTGCTGCCTTGTCTCTGTATCCTGCACTGCGGCCACTTGCCTTAGGCTTGCAGGGCATGGTCTCTGGGCGACAAACAGCCTTTTTGTTCTGTGCTTTTATGGTGGCTACTACTGAAGTGGACTCTCTTCATCTGGAAGTGTGTTGGTTTGATATTGTTGAAAGTTGCAGAAGAAGCTAATGGCAGGAAATCTTATTTGTAATGCTAATACAAATAACAATAAAACGAAATGAAAACTTCTACTTATAGCAAAACGCCTGCTCTAAATGACAGCAGTAAGGAAATACATATGTATTTATATGTGTATAACATAGTTTTGTGTGGGTGGGTATGTTTGAGCCATATTTCAAGTGTGAGGAGGATGCTAATTAGAATTTTATCTATGGCAGGTCTAGTGGCGATTCTCTTCCAAGATGCGTATCTTGGAGGATATTCAACTTAAAACCTACTGTGATAAAACAAGGTGTTTTAAACTCCACAGTACGATTGTATGACATAATTCTTGAAAACCTAATAAATTAATTTTACAGTATTTTATATAATTGGAAAACCTGCTGTTTAGAAATAAAAATCCACTGTGTGTGCAGCATTTGGTTCACTTATTAATGGGCATGTGTGCAAACACGAAGTCTTTCCCTAAATCAACACTATACTGCACAGACCAGTATCCTGTACAGGACCATTGCCAAATATGTTATGTGGAACTCTTCCAGTATTTCAATTTAATTATGTTATTTTGGTGTATATACATTTAATTTTTAGCAAATTCACCTCATGGCAATATAGAACTCTACAGTGAGTACTTTAGGGAATATTTGGTGTTAAGGTCTTCAGTAAAAAAGCTTTAATTAAATTCATCCCAGTGCTAGCTGATCTGGAGGTTCTTTTCTCCACTTTTCCAAGGAAAGCAGCACATTGTTATTTAAAAAAATGAAAATACAGGCTATGGAGCATACCCTATGAGTTAAGAAACTCAGGTTGTGGCAGGTGAGGAAGGAGAACACATTTACCTATACAGATCCTGACCAGAAAGCACACCACCTGCAGCTTGCTCACATTGAGGTCTCATTATCTGCACCTACTGAAATAAAACAAACGCTGATTTCAGTGCTCTAGTGACAGGTCCAGCTATCAAAAAGCTGAAATGCCTCTCTCAATTCATTTGTCATGGCATATGTTCGGGGGGGAGGAGGGAGCCAGTTATCAAATACTAATTAATTATAAAGATGTGGGTGTTTTAATGCTTTCTCTCTGTGCATGTCAACTGTCGGGTCCCAAGCAGCTCTAGAATCAGTACTGATGAAAAATCTCAGACTAAAGTAACTACATATTAGGTTCTCTAACTGCTGCAGCTGACAAGAGTACTAACCCTTACCTGTACGACTCCATTTTTTTATCACATTTTATACAAATGGAAATCCTTTAGCATGAGCATGAAGACAACATCATGAAAACAGGAATAAGGTTGTCTATTAAGATGCAAAGATAAATGCAAACTGTTTGCTTCATTTTCTCTTCTTTGAGTTACAAATTTCTTGCTGTCATGAAACACCTTTTCATCTTCCCTGAAATTCATCACTGTGGTACTCGGTTGACAAATATATTCATCACAGTAGAGCACTTCCCTGAGATTCCTGTCTTCTGCCTCAAGCACTTTATTCCTTTAGATGATAAAAGTATTTATCTGAGAAGAGTTTACATAGATATCTGTGTGGCTGTAGGCTCACGTACACCATCAAAGTACTCAAAAAAAGTCATACTTCTAGAAAAAAAAAAACAGCTTTAGAGATAGATATTCTTTGTGACAGAATCTTTGTTCCACAATGGATGTATGGTGATCATCCTTCCACTGTGTTTGGACAAATAAATGCTCTCTGCTGTAGCAATTAGGGAGCCTGTAAGTGTATTTTATGATCTTAAAGTATTATCTGAGGTTCTCAACGTGTGGCAATGCAGCTGCATTGCTACATGTGTATGTGTAATAGCCATTTACATAAAATGGCAGCAGGCAATAAATTATCACTAGTTGGGAAAACATGTCTAGTTGCTGTAGTTTGGTTTATATTGCAGTCTTGAGGGAAATGAGAGCTGAGAAAGTTGACCATTAACTGCAGCAACTGCAGTATTGGTAAAACAAGGTTTTCTTCATCTTCACAATTCTTTGCAGGACACAGTCCCCATTTTCATGGCACCTACTCTTGCAGTACTGGATGTGAAATGGGAACTTGTGAAAGCAGAATCCCAAGTTGTCCTCCTTTCTTAGCTCATGTTGTGTTACATGTAGCTAATTTTCAGAGGTATCATTTCAGCTGGAGTCTGTTTAATTGAAAAAATGGTCTTCCTTCACTTCCTCACCAGCTGCCCCAGTGACCACCAAAATGCTTTATACCAGATATGCAAACTACACACTGGAATCACTTCCCCACAGTTGAAAACAAACCACTCTGAAAGGAAAAACCAAAGGATATAGTGAATAAGGCATCTCTACCTCATAAGGAAAGAAATTCACGTATACAGAAATCCTCTTCTCTAATCGAGCAGCTAGCTGAGATATTAGAATTACATCACCCATCATCAGAAAGTAAGGGGTTTAGATGCTCAGAAACTTCTCCTTCAGAAGTCAGAACCTTTATTTTGCTTCTCACATGAAAATAAGCATTTCTACTTTAATACTTTCACTACTTCAACTTATTATTCCATTCAATATTTTGCTAGAGCACTGGTGAAATGCATCTTTAACAGAGTATCTCTGGGTAGCAGGTCACGTAAAACCTCCCACCAAGATTCTTGTGGTGCATTAAGCTTCTGGCTAGTAAAGATGACTGACCAAAACTCATTTCCTTTTGTGCTTCACTTCGGGTGATACTCTTTGAAGAATTGGCCAAGTCTGAAAATGTAATTTGCAAGATCACATCCTACTGGAGTTTCCAGTTAGGATGCCCATTCTGAGGTACAATGAGCATGGCAAAAGAAAGGACATCTTGAGACATTTCTTTATTTATATAAACAAAATGGAATATTAAGTTAAATAAATAAAATAATAATAAAATACTATATTTTCTTTATATAAATAAATTCTATTTGATAAACACTAAGTCAGAGTAAGTTGACGTGAGAATGTATAAGGCTGCTCATATTCACAGTGTTATAAGAAGGAGTCATTTTGTTATGTGCTAATACTAGAAACTATGTTAATTACATCTTTTCATTCTCTTTTCTTGTCTCGGTTAAGTTTAAAGCTGCAATTTCTTTCTTTAATTTTTATTAGATTAATTTTGGCTTTACAGCTACTCGGAATTAATAGTCTTTTATGATCACATTCCTAAAAGCATCCAACTCCTTTTCACTAATGTTTTAACAGTGTTGAGATTTGGGATAAGATTGTCCTCTGTGTAAAAGTCAATCCTGTGCCCAGGGTCCTTTCTTATGCCTCTTTTAGACTCGACTTTATCCTGATGAAGAAGATAAACTTAATTTTATGAGGGAAAAAACGTTGCACATTATTTAAACTAGAAGAAATGTGAACAGATTTCTAATATGCAAGTTCAAGCCAAAATGCTACCTTTGTAAAAGACACCCTCGTATCCCCTCGTTTAATACATTCTTTATCAGTACTACTGGCAGTTAGGCAGCAGCAGGACACAACAAACAATACTGCAAACATCCCACAACATTTTTCCCCATCATAGACAGAATTTCATACCATTGTTGCCTCATTCTATTTATATTCTAAATTTTCTATTTTCTCTCACTTCTACTTGAATTTTCCTAGGAATATGTGACTGATAGGAACTTCAAGCTGTTTGGCAAGCTCCTGACACTTGCTAATTGTACAAAGGACACTCATATTTGTCCTACCCTCCTTTGGATATTAAATTTGTTCTTTGAATAGAGAGGGCACATGAGCTCGCTCTTCCTGTCTGCACCAAATGGGTAATATTGTTCCAATGAGCATCCATAAGCATAATGGTGCTTTAGAGATGCCAATCAATGGGATTTGATTGATGATGCCATTATGATATTCAATATGTTTCCATTACAGTCAGTAACTATGAAGAGCCAATGATTCAAAATGTAATCTTGAGGACAGAATTACAAAACCTTGACCATTTTAGATTTTGATGGATAAAATGTGTCATAGCATGTGTAAAAACCTTTATGATGATGCTCCCAGCATACTATTATAAAATGAGTGGGGTTTCCATCTGAAGACTAGCTCCCAAGTAATGCAAGATTCAGGATCATAAAGATAGACGTGTCCCTCCATAGGAAATTATAACATTATATTGTTGAGACACCTTGTATTCTGCGCAAAAATTAATTTAGCCCTGCTTTGATTTAGGAGTATGGGGCAGTGTTTGGAGATGGGCAGAGGAAATCAGGTCTCCTGGGTTCTATTCCTAGCCATTCCTGTGACTGACGCTATGACCTTGTGCAAGTCTGTCGACCTCTGTGCCTGTTTACCCATGGAGAAGAATGAAAAAAGAATAAACACCTACTTTTCTGAGGTTGAAACCCTTGCTTAGAAAGAGATTAAGTATACCAGCATTCCTGGCAAACTAAATAGATTATATTTCAGATGAATTCACAAAACATCCCCAGTATGAGGTTTCTATGGTCTCTTCAATTTGATCCCATTATGTATTTCAGTGCAGCACATATGGTCCTATCTTTAAAATACTGGATAGTGTTACACACTGTGGGATAAGTTACAGCATGAAGATTTAACATGAATGGGAGCCGTGCAGTTGAAGCCTATCGAGCTCTGATGGAAGTATGCCCTCACAAGAGCTGTGTTGCTAATAACTTAGAAAACATCTGATTGAGGAAGTGTTGTGGAAATTTCTAACTTCTGCAGCTGTATATTCTGGACATTATCAGAAATGTTGTGGCTTGCAGTATGTTTGTATTCGTAGACTTCTCGGAAGCATTTTGTTAATGTTCCTAAAAAAAAAAACAACAAAACAAACAAAAACCCAACAAACTAAACCCAAAAAACAAAAAAACCCACAATGATCTGGCGTGAGAGTTCCATTGCTTGATGACATATTCAGGTAAAACCAAGAGGCCTGGTCCTGAGCTGCAGCCTGAGTACTGGAGTAGGGAGCTGGGGAGCCAATAAAATAAAGATGCACCTTCCCCTACTGAAACAGTGCCTGGCTACAAGCTGCAGGAGGTGCTGGTGATTCCAGGTGTGATATTTTTGTGTATGATGACTTGTCCACATACAGAACAAGTTTCAGGTGAACTGAAAGCAGATGTTTTGTCTGAGTAGCTCCATAAATTGATAAGTTTCACAGGAGCAGGCAGAATTTTATCAGGTCCCAGTCATTCTTTTCTCTTTGAAAAGGAGCCGTCTAATTTGGGACGTACAAAGGCAATGTTTCCCGATGTCATTTTCTCCTTCACTGACTGCATTGATAAAATTATGTCTAATTTCCACAACCGTCAGTCTCTTTATCACGTTTTTATCACTGTCCTAAACCATTTTGCATAGTGTCAAAATCTACCAGTTTCATATTTGCATACAGTACACTCCAAGTCTTGGACAAACAAAAAAGTGCCACAGGTACAATGCACAAGAACTAAAACAGGGTGCTATTCAAAATTAACCAAAACATTTACTTACCATAATCAGCATTTCTGGACATATCTAGATGTCAACAAAATTGATTTTGAAGGTGTGACAATGTTGATTTTTTTGTCCTTTGCCTGGTAGAACATGACTGCAGTCTTAACTGTTTAAAATAACATAAACAAGCATGCCCCATCAGACCACTCATATTCAAAGATAACAGAAGATCTGCCTTAGCTGGCACCTGTTGAAAACCCTTCTGTTCTCAGGTTGCCCGTCATCAAGAGAATATATTCACGTGACAGGCTCCAACTGGAATCAACAAGTGCATGAGTGGGGGCAAAACCACACAGGCGTTCACTCTGAATACACTTAGTTGCTTTATTAAACTTTCTCTCTTTGTTAAGGTAATACTAAAGTCACACTATTTTGAAGCTACAGGAAAGTCAAGAAACTTGAAACATTCTTATCAGCACTGTCAGCAGTATGCAGTTCAAAACAACCCAGTCTCTTCAGACTGTTGGGGTTTATTTTGGAGGGCAATCATATTTCAGGGGCAAATAATCCTCCCAAACCATAGTTACCTGTCTGTCTGCAGTGTTATTTTAGAGAAGAGAAACACTGTGCCTAATTTCGGTGATCTGTATGATGCTGCTTCTTCCTTTTCACAAGAGGTTTCTTAAGTCCTATCTATGAAAATATTCTGTTTGATGGACAGAGACCTACCATCAAGCCTGTAAATTACTTCTCACAATACAAGAATTACACAGGTGACATCTCTACTGATCCTCTGCCAAATAAAGATGAACATTTAATACATAGTGAAGTAATCTTTCTTTTTATAAATTACTATCTTCTGTATTCTATTTGTATATGGCTGTTCCATCTCACTGCTTGATAATTCATCAGTGTCCCTTTGTGTCTTCGTTTGGCCTGTTCAGACTGCTCAGCGCAATGTCAGTTCCACTGCTGCTCTGCCTTCCTCCCATGCCAATGAACACCTGAAGGCAGGGTCTGCGATTGGCACCTCTGCCAGGAGACAGGAGGGGACTAAATTGCAGCTGCACACCCACCTCAGCACCCGCGCTGGTCCGGGATGAGCGCCAGGGCGTTGCGCATCCCTCCCATTAGCCCAGACCGGGCCTATGGAAACCACAGCGACTCCCACCGCTCCCTCCCCAGCGCTCGCCGTGCCAGGTTGGACCGGGCCCTGCGCTGCTCTGCCCTGCCGCCCCCGGGTGCCCATCTCACGTTCTCTCGCCCTGACAGCCCCCCTCGTCCGCGCCGCCAATCAGCGCCGCCCTTACTCCGCCCCA
>JANHFX010005838.1:35335-85782 GCA_027560015.1 Chloroceryle amazona | reverse complement strand
AAGAAAGAAAGAAAGAAAGAAAGAAAGAAAGAAAGAAAGAAAGAAAGAAAGAAAGAAAGAAAGAAGGAAAGAAAGAAGAAAAGGATTCCTGATCAAATAAAAGGAATTCAAATTAATGGTGAATATTAGGAGCAATTCCCCTTTCTCATAGATTAATTTTTGGTAAGGTTTTGCCATTCCCACATTCATCAGCAGAGGTGTCACTGAGGTAAATAATACTGAAAGTAATGTCTACTCATAATGTCAAGTGCTTCTCCTTTTCAGTAAGGGTATCATAATTCCCTAAATAGCTATATAGGAAAAGAAGAAGACAAAAAACAGATTTTGAAATCAATGCCTTCAAGAAAGTGTGTAAACCTGTGAATAATGAATAAGTGTATGACATAGTTGCCTAAACATACAGTCTGACTGTGACTGTGGGCCCAGTGGGTGCCTGGCTTCCATGCCAGAAGCAAATCTCCTGTAGTCTCTGTATTGTATTTCCCAGTACTGAGTGGATACGTTTGGTACCTCAGGGTATCTCAAATGGCTCCAAATACCTTTGTTTGAGAAATTGGACCTCTCTCATAGAGCAATCATTCCACATCCTTATTTTTAAAAACACTTCCTAACTTCTTCCTCGAAACCCAGTACTTTGTTTGTACCTCAGGACCATTCAACACAGTAATCTGATGTGGCTACAACACAGGCAATAGCTGTGGTTTTGCCTCTAAATCAAAAGTCATTTGGCACTAATTAGCTTGGGCCCTCCTGAGAAGATCTGTCTTGGAGACAGCTAGTTGGAGCACTCCAAAACAGAGTCAAAGAGCAATTCATTGACTACAGTGGATGATCTCGGGTCTTACACTCAAATCCATTCCCTAACCTCTTCCCTTTAGCAGTATATGCACACATACACACAAACACACACATCCATTCACATACCCAAGACCCAAAACTGACATGAAACTGCTCTGGTACTGTCCTGTGGTATCTCCATAAAGAGGTGCTGCACTGACATGATAGTGAAATTCTAGAAACTGCTTGATCCACATAGGATCAAAATCAGATAGTAGGAAATGTAGAAAAGGCCATTTCCTCTCAGAAAGGCAGAGAAACATGTTGTCTTGGATAGGACACCAAGCAGGGTCTGGGAAAGAGAAATAAGGAAATAATATTTTGTCCCAACTGCCTCCATAGTCACTGAAGAGGGACAAGCCTGCTGAAGGGATGTCTAGCCCAACCATCCATCCATAGTTTAGGATATACTGAACATGCATCTAAAGGATCCTGTCTCTCTCCACTGAACACAGAGGGACCCTAATTGGTAACTGTAGGCTAGAGACCTGACTTTTGGATCAGTAAAATAGGTGAGAGAGTTCCCACTCATGACTATAGTTGTACATATTAATAGAACTGCCTACACCTTTTAGATCAGACGAGACAGAAAAGAGTAAATCTGCCCATGGATCTGGGCCTTTGTAGGGCTGCAGTGGGTGCAGTTGCCCAGATGCAGGCAGTGGGTGCCTGCAGGACAGCATCTGGGAAGAGACGATGGGGCTGCCCCATACTGGTTCCAAAGACCCTGCTGCAGGGCATGGCCAAGCCACTCAGCCAAGGTGGTGGCACCTCAGAGAATATGTATGTAAGAAAAGGTAAAAAAAAATGAAAATAAAACAGGACAGAGACTGGAGAAGGGAACAAAAAGGATGAGAAACAACAGAGGGATCGTTAAGATCAGAGGATGGGAGGAGGTGCTCCAGGCACCAGACCAGAGATTGGAGCCAGCCTCTGGAGGATACCAACATGGAGCAGGTATTTACCTGCACCATGCCAGAGCTGGATTCTGAAGGGAACTATGCTGGAGGAAGGGAAAAGTGTGAGGAGGAAGGAGTAGCAGAAAGAAGCTGTTATAGACTGGCCCCAGACTCCATTCCCCATTCCCCTGCATCAGTCCTGGGGGAGGAGGTAGAGGAGCTGGGAAGAAGGACTGCTGAGCCTGGAAAACAGGGGAAGACACAGAAGATGTATTAGTTTTAGTCTTTATTTCTCACCATCCTACTCTATTTTGACTGGCAAGGAGTTAAATTTGGTTTTCTCTGTATAGAGTCTGTTTTGTCCGTCAGTAATTGGCAGGTGAACTCCCCCCATCTCAGTCCATGAGTTTTCCATCCTATTTTTCTCTCCTTGTTCTGTTGAGGAGGGAGAGTGAGGCAGCAGCAGGGTTGGCATCTGGCAGCCAGCCAAGGACAGCCCACCACAGAAGGTTAAGGTGTTCATATCTGTTATAAAATATAACTAATTGAGAGTCCTTCAAATTCCCACTGATCTAACAGCAGAAAAGTAAAAGCCATTGCAAGGATATAAATGGAATCAGCATGTGCTGTGCTGGTTAAAAAGTGATGGGACACAGTGCCAAGAGTTAGAGGAAACGAGAGTTGCACCAGTCTGGGCCAAAACACTGTCCCAAACCATTAAGTACTTCTTGTTTAAGACTGAAAATTTTCTTTAGTTTTAGGAAGAGAACATCATAACCTACTTTCCTCAATATGCTGGAGCTCACCCTCATTTTCATTAGGCCCATTCATGATTGCAAGATAAATAAAAGTTCATAAATAGAAGTGTATTGGCATAAACATAATTTTTGTACTTGGCACTTGACTTAGGTAAACAACCATGCACTTCCAGCAAGCCTTAAGGTTGGAACCTCATCATTTCACACTGTCAGTGCAGTCTTCTACAGTTAAGTGATTTAAACTGAGGCAGGCTGAATAGACCTTTGGGATTCTCTCCTTTTCTCCACACCTTTGTACAGCACCACCCTTCACTTGTGCATCCCTGACACTCGGAATGGGGATGCAGGTCAGGATGTCAGCTGCAGTGTGCCTTTGGGGATGTGTAGGTCTGGGTCCTCACAGACCAGACAGGTCTCCAGCGCACCATTTGCCTGCCCTGCAGCAGATTAGACTGACTTTCGAGCTGTTGAGATGGACAGTGGTGACCCACAACACATCATCTGACAGCAGGATTTCATCTCTGGGAGATGCAGGTACTCCTGCCCACCAAATTCCAAAAGCAGCAGAAACCAAGACTTGTACCCTGCACAGAAGTAAGGGAGTAGTTGCAAGGCAGCAGATCCTCACTGGCAGGAATGAAGGGAGATAGATGTCATCTTCACAGCCTGTCGGTAGCCATGGCGTTGGGTTCTCCAGAGTTTCCAGACAGTTCTCTCAGTGATGTTAGTTTGAAGCTGTGGATGTTAGCGTGGAAGTCATTTATCAGGCAGCACCACCAAAATCAGTTTTCAAATGTTACAGGTTGCTGAAATTACAGAATGAACAGATTAACAAGTGTAATCCTACAGAACTTTTTCCTAGAAATAGAAAAAACAGAAGCAGTTTTTAAAGAATACTGAAAATGTAATATAGTGTCAAAGAACTTGGTTGTACTGGAATTCCTATACCTTATATGAATCCATCTGGACAAGACTGGGACTGCCATTAAATTCAGGGCGGGGGGGGAAATCCTGTTGAAGTTACAGGCATGTCCTGGCCATATAGAATCAGTGACAAGACGGGGACATGAACAAGACCTGACATATATTTGCAAAAGAAGTAACTTTCTCACACTGAAAAACATGCATTCAAGATTTAAGCAGTGCATTTGTGATTTTTTACCTTGTTCTGTAACTCTAGTTTGTGAGTTAACTTCTTCCACAGAGGTTGCAGACTCTTTCAATGGCAGTGCTGTTCCCAGTGAAGCATGCAGAGTAGTTAATCATTAATTCTTCATGGTTCATATTTGCTGTCTGCTTACTGCATATAGTTTGATATAGTTCCTTCCAATAGACTTAATGCTGTCATTAGGAGTCACATGCTGGACCTTTATCTGAACTACTATCACAGTCCAGACATAGCATTACAGCCTCCCTTTGTAAGCCAAAGTTATGGAGTTCAGAAAGGCTTAAAACTTAATAAATACTATGGGGTTTATGGTAATGGAACAGCTGCAGTGGCAAACTCACCCCCCACCCCCCACCCCCAGACTGAGCCTTCCTAGTTGGTCGAAACAGGTGCACCTAGAGGCCAAAGCTCTTATTTTATTTTTTTTATCCACGACACTGATTTCATTGTCAAAGTCTAGCTCAACAATTGTGTGTGTGTTACGATAATGTAGAGGAATCCAGACACATGTGGTGAACTAAATTCCTGGCTGTTGCAAAGGCAGTGAATTTTTAAATTGAAATTGCAGTTATCTTTGTACAGATAAAACAGCTGTCCACTTGCAAAAACAAAACAAAACCAAACCCCAATATTTTGTTATTACTAGAAACAATGAGTGGTATGATAGAGGGAGACTGTCCCCAGAATAATAAAAACAAATACAGAATGGTGTGAATTATGGTACATAGTGTTCATTCTAGGTACATTCTAGAAATCCCTAAACTTTTATTTTAAATCTCAGATATAGTCTGGGATCAGGTTTTTATGTGCTTTGGAAGAGCTCATTTCTCACTGTGTTGAAGTGCACAATTGGGAAGGCAGACGCTTTTGAAAACTTCAGCTCAAGTGCCTTATATCAGATCACTAGGCCTGTGGCTGACCTATTCAATTACACTAGAAAGACTTTCCTCCTCCTCACTGTACATTAGGCTACTTATTTCTTGGAAGATAATCTCTAAGATCAGGATCAACAGTAAATAATTGCATTTGGCATTCCCATTTGTTGACACTTTCCACAGAGGTTGCAGTGAATTTAACTTATATTGGATGGGTCATCTCTCACACAAGTGTTTTCTTCCTTCCAGACACTTTTGGAGAGTCTACTTAACAGGATGTGACACCTCAAAAGGCCAAGTGAAATCTACACAGGTTACTGTGAACCACCAAAAACCTCTTTGCATCAATCAGTACACAAGTTCACCTGGGAAAAAAATGGTACAAGCCTGGGTGGAGTCCTGTGTTCATACAGCTATAATGCTTCCCATAACCCAGAAAGATTCTCCAGGACAGCTTCCAGTATCTCCGCATGACACAAAACTGTGTAATACACACTTACCCTCACCCCATTTTTTTTAAAAAAAGGGAAGGTTTCTCTTGTTTCAGGTAACAAAGGGCTTTTCCTCATCCATATGGAAAATCCCATAGAGTATAATACAGGTGAAGACAATAAAGATGTAGATAAATGTTATGTAGAAATTAAAATTAGATTCTTTCTGAAAATCTGTAAGCCAGCCAGTAAAATTCAACATAGAGATCACTTTGCTTTAAAAAAATGATGAGTTGTTTGAAAAATGAGTATTCTCTTAAAATTCCATGGGGTTTTCCTCTGATGACTGGAAATTGTATAAAAATAATCATGCCTTTTTAAGATTCATATTCTCCCAGACAGACACTGAACCCAGAGTTTCCGAAGACAGTTTTTGTCACCCCTCTTTCATAGACTATTTCTTGGCTTTAAAATTGGCTGCTGTGACCTGAGCATTTATGGAGATGTCACAATCAGGCTTTCTCTGCTTGATATCTGAAAAAAAGTAATCTTGCTTTAAAGAAATTAAACTTTCCAGACAATTTCCCCATAGTGAGATGAGCTATGGACTTGTAATGTCTCAAAATTGATTTAGAGATATTTCTAAGAGAATGCACTTAGCAGTCTTTCAGCCATAGCAGTTTTGCATAAAGCCTGGTGGAGGATGGCCAACCAGGTTTGAACTTCCTGTGTTTAAATCCAAAAAGTTCCACACATTTTTCAGAAACTGGTCAATCAAACAGTGCTCTGCTGTCATATTTGATAAAAGTTAGTTACCGCATGTGCTCAGTATATGACCCATAATAGGAAGCACAGCATCCAATGAAGTAGATGACAAAATGCCAGCGGTGGATATCTGGAATATGTGTTCCTCAAAAAGAAAAGATATTTTGCCATTGGGCAATAGTTCACAGAAATCAGCTGCAATTGTCTCCTCTCTCTTAGTGTTCTGCAATTCAGGTATTTGAATTGTTCTGAGAGCCTTCTCCACATCCCTTGAAATTACTGAAGAAAATGATAGTGATTAATCTTTTCTTCTGAAAATTTGCCAATGAATGAAGAACATAATTTACCTTTAACACTTCTTCAGTGAGCACTGCAGATTTATGAATTCAGTATAGGACACAATTTGTCTTTATTTCAGACAATTTTAAAAAACATATATGCTTGTTTACCAATCTTTAAATATTTTAGCCTTCCCCATAACTCCTATCTTGCAAGTCAAGATTACAATTTTTGTGGTGCCTATTGAGACTGGCAGTGCCTACCACTTTTCAATGTTTCCCCAATGTCTTAAGTGTCTTAAGCTTATTACTTTGCTTTTTCCCTTTTAGGGACTAATATTTTGATTAATATCACACAGGTTGTGCTCTGGAAACACTTGGTCCTCCTGTGACTTTCTTTCACCAATGATGTAAAAGATTCATCTGGTACTTTCCATTCCTGGTCCTGACAAGATAAAAGACATTAATACATAAAATATGTATATATTATGTGTAATTTTTTCTTATACATAATTAGTACCTATATATAATCAGAACAATAGTCCCGGACATTCAAGTGACAACGAAAGCAAGGGGCCCATCTGTGGATTTTCTAGATGCCAAAAGCCATCTTTGGCTGTTTGCAGAAAGCAGGGTCCACACACAGTTGGAGTGGCCAGGATGCATCTATTTATTGTGCTTACTATTCTCAGTTTGGTTGTTATTGTTGTTGTTTTCATGTATCAGGGCAGAATTTGAGATTCTGTCAGTGCCTTCTTTCATGTTACTAACGTTTTTCTCTTTGGTATTCTCCTGGCTTGATTTTGCATTTCAGTTAAGTATCAATTGATAGATTTCTCTGTTATTTCCAGTACTTCACTTATTTTGTTCCACTTTCCCCTGCTTCTTTTACAATTTTTCTTCAGATATTTTGTGCCCAAGCCTGTTAACTATACAGACAGTATGACAATATAACACTAACAAGAATATAAAATGTAAATAAGCCTGTTTCCCAGAAATGTATTTCTTTTGGTTGTTCTATGGTATGACAAATCTAGTTCTACTTGTGCTACCAAAAGTGAAGGGTTACTATATTTGCTTTCATTGAAGCCAATATAAACCAGAAATAAATTAGAACCGTTAGCCACACTGATGAAATTGGCAACTCTCACTGACAGTAGCAACAGGAAAGGCAAGTGCAGCATATGATGCTTCACGTGACCCAGCTCCTTTACAGATCAAGAAATGACACACAAATTTTGGAGTCACTGAGCTGGCAGTCTAATCAAGGGAAAAACTCCTTGTTTAAGGAAAGATTAGATTGCACATTAAGATTTTGTTTTGAGGCAGGTTTTTACATGAATTTGCTTTCTTATTTTTCTTCATTTATTGCTAGAAGACTGTCTGGATGCAAGATAAAAAAGAATAATAATAATAAAATTTAAATTAATTGACCAGAACTACCAGAAAAGTTCTTGTCAATCTCTAAACTCTGGGTTTTCAACCCTATTTAAGGAGTCAAGCAGACTCTGCTCAGAAGTTCAGCTATGAGCTCTAAATGATTACTCCAGAAACAGGGAGCATTTGAAATAAATGGAACAGCTGTCTACATCACCACAGCTATAAAAAAGACTGTATTTCAATAAAGAAATACAAATAATGTAGTATTTTCTCAAGCTATGGTAGGATTCAATTGGGAGCTTTTCGCTTTTGGTCTGCTGATTCCCCCTGGAGCTTACAGACCACCTGTTCCACGGAGTTTCTGGGACTGAATGTCTGGAAGGTGGATTTCCTTCTGAAACAAAACCAAAGCACATGGAGGATGCCAGAACTCCAGAGTAAGGGAAGGTTCACTATTGCTGCATCAATTGTTTGGGGTTTTTAGCTTCCAGCAGAAGGATGATTTCAGACAAATATGTGCTTTCTTAGGGTGTGTGAATTTTTTTTGTGATTTGTCCTCATGCTTGCATCTGTTTTAAAAAAAGTGAGTGGAATAATTTTTCTTCTGACAGACAAAAAGTAAGGAACAACCTGAAAAGGGTTTTCCTTCTGGCTCTTATTTACACTGAGCAGTATTGAGGCATCTGACTCAGGTGACAATGCCTAGGCCAGTGCAAACACCTGTTTTTTTGGTCTACAATATATTACCATATAGCACTTAGTTTTGCAGCCTGATAAAGATATGCACGTTGTCATTATTTTATGTGAAATAAAATCTTCATGTTTATAATAAGACATGTTTGTGTTATTTCTGGGCTGGGAGGAAGTATTAGAAGAGAAAGTTTTCTATCTCCTTTCTTCACTTCCAGCTTTCTGGTGACCATTGGGACAGAGACAGCATGATACAGCATAGACTCTGCTCTAAATATAACAGGTGACAAGCGGTGACCCACCTCTGCTCTCACCCCCACGGAGTAAGGTGCAACCTAGGTAGGGTACAACTGACATCCAGAGATGTACATCTGGTGGGGGGACTGACTTCAGTGAAGTTCATGGCTATGTGTTTTATGCAGTTCATTATGAATTTTCAGGGAGAAATTCCACATTCTGGGTGAGGAAGAAGAGATGGCTATATTGTTTTGACAAAAATCACTTTTGTTTTTCCATTAAAAAAAAAAATCCCTTTCAGAATATGCAAGACTGTTCCATTAAAAATAAAAATAAAAATTTAAAACATATTAAAAGCTTTAACACAGTTCCTGCTGCCAGAAGAGCCCCACTGCAGCGCTGTTGAAGGAAGGAGGACAGCATCGTTATTTATGAGCGTCTGTACTCTCTCAGCCTTTCATGAAACCCTAATTTTATCTGGCAGCTCTTAAGAATCTCTGAGAAACTGGGTCTTTTGTTACCACTGCATCCATCTAACTTCTGCACCTAAAAAGACACAGACACTTTTTCATAAGTAAAGAAGTCCAAACTTTCTGACATTAATGTCACACTACTGTTCTAGATTCTAAACCTTCATGCTCCTCTCTCTGGCCAAGCACCAACAAATGCCCCTTTTTGCTCAGCTACCAGCTCTAGCTTTTACAGTAATTTTGTTGAGAATAGGGTTAGGCCTCAGTCATCTGTTTTCATTGGGGGAAAAACAACACAACACAAAACAAAACAAACAAAACTCCTTTATTACCCTTTGACAGGAGTAGAGTTAAGCCCAAGGGGGTTATATTTTTCACATTAACTTTTCCTAACCTCATGCCTCCCTCATTTTCTTTCTCAGATTTACTCCCAAACAGTTCATGCATAAGTGTGCATATGCCTGTGTGCCTATCTGCGTGTGTATGTGTGTGTACGTGCAGATTTATCCTTGTAATGGAAAGGAATCTATCTGTTCAGATAATTTGCTGTTGTTTGCAACATGATACTGCTAGTCCTTTTGACTTCAGCGTGAATAAACAGCCTGATCCCGTAAAATAGGCCTTTTCTTTCCCGGGAGCTTGTTCCAAGATTGAGGAACACAAGCTAGCAAAGAACATCTGCAACAGTTAGTGGAAACCCTAAGAATTGTTATGAATAAATAGATTGGAAACTAAGTTGGAAATTTCTCAGTGAGATATAAATTTAAAAAATGAAATCCAGTTGAAGTACCCAGTTTCCCTGGGAGAATACAAGTCTAGCCAACCCAAGTCTAAATACATGTGGTAGTGATCACTGTATGCTGTTTCCAGTTTATCATCAGAAACAATCATAGCAAAATTATTGTCATTCAAATTTATCTTCTAATAAGAAATGTTACACTTTTTAACATAAATCTGATTGCAAACCACCTCTGTAATGAAGATGTTAAAAAAAAAAGATGATACGAAGCATTTTTTAAAACTTCCTCCATATTTTTTCCCTATTTCCAGCTCTAACGAGGATTCTAGATGAACACTAAATGTATATAAAAGTGTAAAAATGTAAAAGCCACCACTGATGAGCAATACAGATCAGGTAGATTTAAGGTCTGCTTTTCAAAATATTCATGGTGGTAACTCTTTACAGATCAGCCTCAGTGAAAAAACTCTTTGGAAAGGCTGAGATCTCTTAACTATTTAGACTTTCACTTTTACACTCTGTCTTTTCTTAGACGTGCCTTTTTCATTTCAGTTTCACAGTCATTCTCCAAGTTATTAAGCTAACACAGTCCCCTAGAGATTGTCTTCATTTTTTTGATGATTACCACTGGCAGAGCGCTATGAAGGAAAACATTTGGGTTATATAGACTGTAAGCTAATAGATAGATGTTACCAGCTTCATGGGAAATACTTCACTCTTAAAAAAAAAAAAAAAGGCAATATTGTTTGGCTTGATTTAGTATAGCTTTGGTACGTAGAATAAATCATTTGCAGCTGGCGTACCCATGCACATGCTCTGGGGGTGAGGAACACATGCATGTTATCAATTCATTATCTGTGCTGCAGTTCATTACCACTGATGTGCTGGACAGCGACATCACCATCTTCCCTATATCTAAGGGTGTAACATTAATGGCAATAGATATCAAGCTGTTGGGAAGCAAGCAAAAGCTAGTCTGTGGTCGGATTAACATTTGATTGCTTAAACAGTACAGCTTTCAAAGCATGGGAAAATTTGCCTAGTGAGCAAGCTGGATTTTTTTTAAAAATATAAAGCCTGCCAAGCTCCCAAACCTAATGTGAAAAAGAGTTTGTGGAGAACTTTAATTAAAGTAAATGGAGAAATTTCTCCTTCTACAGACAAGAACTTAAATTTGCCATTTTCAATCTATCCTCATACTGGCTCTTTACTCAAAAAAAAAAAAAAAAAAAGCAAAAGATTTTCACAAGTCTTTTCTCATCTTCCAGTCCTTTTCCATTTTTTGCCTATTACAGTGAAGAGGAGAAAGCCTGGTCAAGTGAACACTGGCCCAAATTACTTCACAAGACATGGTGTTTCTCATAAATATGCACATGTACCAAGTGTTTACTCAGTTTAGTCTACTTTGGAGGCAATATGAAGTTTGCTCTTTACTGTGTGGATACAGACTACAGAAGTGACTGTACTAAGGATGCCCTCTACTGAGAAAAAAAGGATAGAAGTCTAAATATGAGTGTTACAGAGGATCTTCACTAGGTAGTACAAGTAGTAAAAGAATGATTGTTTTCAGGAGGAGAGAACATTGTGATTTATTTCATTTTTTCACCTTGAGAACAGTTCTGATGAGGGTGTGGACAGACTTGGCCACAGAATTATAGGTTATAGATATAGTAATAAATTAAACTGGGTGAGGGAATGTTCCTGAACACTGTCTTGATCGTCTGCACTGTTTGAATGTTAGAAGGATCTCCACACATCTTTGGCTGACTTCAATTAGCAGCTCCCCAAACAGTTTCTGAGCATGATTTGGCAGCTGTCACAGGCCAGTGTCCATTTCGAGTAGGATGGAACTGGTCACCTTGTTTTGAGTGCCCAAGGTAGTTTAATGTTATAGATACACATTGCTATATACTAGCTGGAATCATGTCAGAAGATGATCCTAGGCAGATTTAACTTATCATTATAGATATAGTCTTAGAAAACAGGGACACAGGGAGCCTGGTAAGATCATCCATTCATTCATTGATAAACATATCTGGTTTTCTTCAAATCTAACCTAAATACACCCTATGGAAATGATAGGCAGATATTATTTGCCTAGCCCAGTGCACTAATGAAAGAATATATTTCTTTCCACTTTTCAGCTACCATCTAATTATTCAGGGTGACAATACATGGTTCTGGTGTTTTCTTAAGATAAAAAATGCTCCATTAGTTGAAATTTTCTTGTGGGTCATGGTTTACAGATCTCTAATATCACATACATATATGAGGTATTTAAATCAACCTAATCACAAATAATAAAGCATAATAAAATTCAGTCACTAAACTTACTACTCCTCTAGTGTCAATGTGAAGATATACACAGCTCCTGAGGTTCACTCATCGCATCCAAAAAGCAGCTAACAGAGGTAGATGAGTATGTTCTGAAGATACCTGTTTCTTTCCACTGACAACGGAACTAGTTCAGGTTTACTAACTCCTCCTGAAGTGTTTTACACACAAGTACTAAAACAAGTTCTGGAGAAGGAAGGGTGATCTATTATGATTGTTTGTGAATGATTGCTGAAAAATCTGTCAGCAAATCCTGAATGCTTGAAGACAGCAACATCTGTGACATGTTCCTGTAATAGATACCACAGGTCTTAACAGAACTGGAAAGCCTTGTGACAATATGAATAATTTTGTTCCTGCTCATATACTTTCATGACCAATAGCTCTAGTGCAGTCAGCTAGCACATGGGCTGTAGACATTTATGGGAAAGCAGTAAAGGCTTCGTGTGCTGTGTGAGTGAAAACCACAGTATTTGTGTCAGAAGAGTCTCCTGCAGGAAAAGACAAATATTCTAGTCTGAACATGGTCTACATGGTCTTCTTACTAGTATTCACAGGGTGACAAAATGTAGGACACTACCAACCATTTATGAATACACCCTTAAAAGTGACAGGTTTCCTTGAGCTCATTCTTACAGGAATATCCAAAATACATCCTCCAACATTTTATCATTCTCTTATCTATGAATAAGAGACAGATATAAATAGTTTTGTCCACTGTAAAAGTTGTCTTTATGAGTTTGAATATCTTCTACTGTAACAAGGAAAACATTTGTAATGGAAAGCAAAGCTGCTGCTTTTTTGTTGGTTTTGTGTGTTTGGTTGTTGTTAGAAAAAAAAATGCAATACACAGAAAGTGATTTTTCAAATTGTTACCCACATGCATTATTTACCAAGTTTTCTGTACCCTATCAAAAGGAAGGCCTGTTTTCTTCCCAATTTCTGTGTCAAAAGAAGTGGCCTGCTCCCTTTTTTAATGTGGGAGGATGGAGCCCATCAGCATTTTTTCACTGACATAATCTGGACGCTCTCCTGAGTATTCTCACTTTTCAACAGTCTTTGAGGTTTTTCCATGACTTTTGATCCCAGAAAAGATGGAGCCAGACAAGCAAATGCTTCCCATCACTTGATGGCCTTGCCATTGTTATCTGAACTCTTTTGAAGCTGGGAACCTGTTGCTCTTATCTGTTCCATTGTCTCACCTTTCCTGTAAAGTTCTGCAGCCTTTCATTTAACGTTTTCCTTTGACTTCACTGACCATTCAGAGAGGCACCAGTACAAAAGAAAGAACCACACAAAGCCTCTGAAAGACTGAACAGATAGTTTTCCAACATTGCCACAGAGGCTATTTCAGGCTGTGGAGTAGCAGTGGTTTCTTTGCCTGCTTCAGGAAAGTTTGCCCAAAATATCACAAGAAAGTGATCTCATGGTGGCTATGATAAATCACACAGGATGCATCACAGTACTCCATAATTTCACCCTCTTTGGAACGGAATGTGCACCTGGAAGCTGCAACATAAAGGTGTGAGACTGCAAGTCCCCAGAAGCTGAGGTATCTTCCCACTAGGGTCCCTGGTGACAAGGAGTCCTTAAATAAATTTCAGAAATTTGGAATCCTTTCTGTTGAAGGGTATTCTGTAATCTAAAGGTTGTATGTCTAAAAACTGAAATGAAATCAAGGTTGAATTCTGACTTTGATGCCATGGATTTTCCTGTATTGACATTATGATCATGTGATACAGAAATCTTTAGAATTACTTGAACAGCTGGTTACCTGGTGAGGAAGCAGAGATCAAGATTTAATTAAATATATTGCACAGATTAGTCTCAAATGACTGAATGAAGTGCCTAAATTTTGAATGCCTTGCATTCCCATATAATGAATGGAGAGAGTATCTCCAAAATACTGTCTAGCAAATATCTCTATCTAAAATAGTATTTTTATGTACTACTAATAAAGATAAATATATGTGGCATGATATCTTCAGGCAGAGGTAATATCTGTTATTTGATCAGCTGATGTGGGTGGAAGAATTAGATAAGCCTTTAGGTATAGAAATCTTCAGGTTGGAAAGAGAAAGCCTTCACATCTGGAACTGGAATTCAATAGTATATCTTTTGATAAGAATTTTTGTATGCGGAGGGAGTTATGTGTGTGTATATATATATATATTCCATATGAATTATACTTCAAAGAAAGGTGTCCTTAAGAAAATCTACTACCTAGTAAGAGAAGGAGTGGTGGCAATTGTTGGATTTTTTTTTTATTTTGTCGAAATAGCTTTCAGTTATGCCTCAATGCATTCACATAATAATTAAAAAAAAACAAACAAACAAACACCAAAAATGGGGCAGTAGTAGCATTTTGCTAATTAAAGCTACAGTGTTGGCTTTTTCTGGTTAGAACTGGAACATATGCAGAGAAATAAGAGTCATCTCAGAAAAAAAAAGGAAAGTATGAATATTTGTATTTTTGTTCACTAGAATAACAAAAAGAACAGAGAATGGGCAAGAGAATAGTTACAAAAGTTAATCAAACTCAAACATTTTTGCAAATAACCAACCAAGCTTTTGAAAAAAGATTAATTAGATCAGTATAAAATACTTCAATTGCCAAAGAAATATATTATTTATTTTGTAGTTTAGATAACTTTCTATTCATTTTTTAACTTTTTTATCCTTTTCTTGATATTTGTTTAGTTTAAGTCACCACTTTAAATGAAAATATAATTTCAAAATGGAAAATCAAAAACTTTAATTCTAAATATGTCCCAAAAAGCTGTAAGAATTCTCCTGACAGGCTGATAGATTCATACCACAGTTTAATACAATTACTAATATTGTGTGATTGTTTTTCTTCTTTTCAGCTTGTTTTAATCTCTCATGCCAACAGTACTGCCACCTCTGTGAGACTTATGGTTCTAGAAAACCTTGCCTTAAAAAAATCCCATTGTATGTGGAGGAGTCTTTGAAATTGTAGCCATACATATGAATTGTTAGATGTCTTTCAATGGAACTTTGTTGGATGGAGACAGATGATTAATAAAAAGTGAAATATTTCTCAGAAATTATACAAGGCTGACAAAGTTGTAAAGAAGCACACATGGGTTTCAGAATCTACTAATTCGGAAAGTTTCCACCCAAAAGCTGACTGTTTTTCCTGTCCTTTTACTTTCCTTGCTGATAGGCTACCAAGAGGACTTCTGGGGAGCTGAGCCCAAAGGCTGTCAGCCCTTCATCAGTTCACATGGTATATAAAAAAAACAACAATGTTAAATATATATTATTCCCAGAGAGTGATGCCTACACCTTGTACCATATGGTATAAATGCTGCAAGTAGTGTACACTCACACTACTCAGTTTTATCCTTTCTGAAGAAGGCGTCAAAACTCAGTAAGTTACTTCTGAGACCCTTGAGTTTGCCTGTGTCTCTAAAGCACATGTTAAACACGTGTTGTCCAATAAGCCCAGAAAATCCCTGTCTCTTAAAAGAAATGCTAGGATTGCATCAGAGCAGATTATTCTGCAAAACTGTCCAAACACCAGCAGGACATTCATTGCTTAGACAAGGAAGATGGCAACACAAGCACCACCTTAAATGACCTAAGTGGAGTATTTGCTATGTCACAGCAGAACATCACTAGATCATGAAAGCAAGTGGAATATCATTATTTTAAGCTGGACAGATGTACAGTCATAGACAACAATAACACTGTAAGAAAAGCCCAAGCTGAAGAAATAAAACATATAAAACTCATGTACCTTTCAAAACTGTGTTTATACCCATAAACGGAATTTATACAGTATACATTTGAAAAGCAACATCATTCCTTGTGCTATGAGATGAAACTTCTACCTCTTTAATGGTAAAATCCTAACAGCATACAATCAAACCTGAGTGTCTAGACAAGCCATTGTCAAACTCCCTTTGCGCAATATCAGAGGAAGATTCATTTCTCTACAAATCAGACAGTAAGTAAAGGAGATGATAAAGAAACTTGGTCAATAAATGGCGAAAAATATAGTCTCTGCAAAGTAAATTTTTTGAGCGATATCATCAACAGCAAATATTTTTCTACCCTTGGAGACATAACAGCATGTTTATCTATATTAAATGTTATCTTTTGGAGAAATAAGCCACCATCTGGCATGTATTTGGTGACAAGTTTTTTTCAATGAAAATAAACATTTTGATGGTAAGCAGACCTTTATGGTCTAAGTAAGGTCTATGTATTTTTCCCTAAGGAAAGATAATTGAGGACCATAATCAGTGAATTTGAGCAGTTTTGGAAGGAGACAAGAGATACTCTCTTAAATAAAATTAACATTTTTTAATAAACAAAATAGAAATTTCATCAAATAAGAATAACATTCTGGGGAGAGAAAGTGGACTGCAGGAAGGTCAGGACCGTCATGGACTGCTTGACTGAAAAGAGAAGTAACAGATACAAGAGTGTGGCTGTTACACTGCAAACCTGAAAATAAGATACAATGAAAAGGTTATTAAACAAAATTTAGTTCAGGAGCCTCAATCCTTAGTTGTCCACAGGTGACTCCACAGGGTGTTCTCACAGTGGTTTGTGCATGTCCTACCAAAACCCAAGCGTTCAAAAAGACAAATAATTTTGTTCATGTTATAAATGTACATGACTTTACCTGATAAGGCCACGGGTAGTTGAAACTTCTATGGAAGTTAAAAAGGACCCATAAAAAATCCCCCAAAATACAGATAGGATTTTTGTGGGTTTTTTTCAGTTATGCATGTATGATTTGGAAATTGAATACCTTAAATAAGTTAATGTTACAATATAGGTTGCTGAACAGAACTGCACTAGACTGGATTTTGCAGTCAGAGCCTGAATGTATCAATCTGATAAAGAGAAAAAACTTTTCCTAAACTCCAATAAAAACAGTTAGAGGCAGCCCTGACGAAAGTAATTGGCTGTGCCTCTGCTGCTAGACAGAAAAAAACAAACCAAACCAACCAACCAACCAAACAAAAAAAAACACAAACAAAACAAAACAAAACAAAAAAATAATAATAATAAAAAAAACAAACAAACCAACAAACAAACAAACAAAAACAAACAAAAAAACCCAAAAACCTAGGAACTGATCTCTGGTTTTCAAGATACACAGAAAGGATTTATTGCATCCATGGTGCTCACCATGTGTCCTGTCTGTCTGTCTCACTATGGTATTCCTAACTCATAATGACTGTTTTGAGTGCTTTTTGCAGATTGAGGTGTCTGAAGACTGAGGACATTCTTGTAATGATCCAAGTGGGGTTTTCACAGGATGAATTCAAGGGTATGTGCTGCATACTGTGAATCTATTACATTGAGAAAGAAGAACATACTGTTAAGAAGAATATACTGTTAAGAAGAATATACTGTTAAGAAAGGTAGGCTCTAACTTTATTTGTCCATGCTGTTTGCAAGCAGAAAATGATTCTGATATTTCAAAGAGGCTGGGAAAAAAAAAATCAAAAAAGCCAATATAAACTTTCACATCTATTTTTATTTGGATTTCCTTTTTAAAATGTAATAATGGAAATGACAGTTCTTATAATTCTGAAGGAATTTTTCTGGAAGTAGATGTGTAATTATGTTGGATGAAACAGACCTTAGTAACAAAGAAGAAAATGGATTTAAGCCTCCAAAATGTAGAGAAGCATATTCATGAAGGCTTCATTTAATTGCACAGTCTAACTCTGTCACCATCACAGTTAATCAGTGTTATTCTTTTTTTTTTTTTTTTTGGTTATCACAGCACAGGACAGCAAATGCTCTATGTATTTTAGAGAGCAAGTACAACTAGGCAGTTATTAACCAGTATTATTGTGTCTAAATCTGAGCCAAGGATAAACAAATGTGTTAGAAAATTCCATGTTGGAGTTGCTAGTGTATAGACTTTAGTTATCAAGTGTAATAACCAATCTGTAACAGCAGGAACCATGAGTATGTATATTTTTAGAGCTATAGGAATGTTTTGAATTCAGCCTGACTGGGCTATACCAAAAATACTCTCAGAAAGGATGTTATTCAAGTTATTTATAAACTCATGGTGTTAATGATTTATTTTAGTCAAGCAGGTGCGATGTTATATTTCAGGGAATAACAAATGAAATATTTAGTATATGATGCATTATGTTCTCTTTCCAGCAAAGTTGTCTGACTGTAAGAAATAATAACTTCTGGTTTTGAGAATTACATTTGTGAGGCTAATTTTGTGGGAAAAAAAGAAAAAAACACAAACCATAAAATTGAGTAAACAAACCTGTGAGTATCTGTAATATATATCTTAATGTAAAAATCTTATTTCTTGAACCTCTGAATAGGAAACTATGTTTTTCACCTATTAACCAAATAAAAAAAAAAAAAAAAAAGAAAAAGGCAAAGGGAACAGTCAAATATTTCACTGCTTTTTATGAATAAATTAGAATACAGCCTTGTGTGAACAGTAAATATGTGGAATGGTGAATTCTGGAGCCTCAGTTGTGGTTATTGGTATTAAACAGTAAAAACATTTGAAAAGTGTGTTTGTCTTTCTCAATTTAATTCATTTTCAGACAGTGCATTAAAACCCAGTGCAGTGCAAGAGTACTTGGTGAATGCATCAATCAGCAAATCGGCCACTTCTCACTGGTTGAGTTTTAAAGAATTTTACAAACCAAATGTACCTCCCAGCTAGAGTTTTCTATTTCTCTGCTCACACTTCAGAGATGTGGGTCAAAGCACTTAATGCCTTTTTTTAACAGACTGGGCCCAGCAGCAGACGGAAGCTGTGTTCAGGAGCTGGATTCTGGTACTGGATTCAGGAACACACAGATCAGGATCAAAGGCAGAATGGACAGAGTCCTCCTCAGATGCCAGCCAGTGAAGAAGAGAGGAAGAAGCTGGAAGAGCCAAGCAGGGCTTTACCCTCATGATCCCTCAGCTTTGTACAAAATATGACATATATGGCATGGACTATCTCACTGGACAGTTTGGGGTCACCTGTCCTGTCCACTCCTCCCTGCAGGTGCAGTCTTTTACTTTCTGCACCCCCCAATGTGGTACACAAGATCCAGCAGTGGCCTTGGTCTGCACACCAGCCCTTGGTAGTAACTCTAAACATGGGGTGTTATCACTGCCAGTAGCAGACACAGCCTGTGAAAACAGGCTGATAACTTTAGACAGTGCAGTTAGTTAGAAGAACTGACTTGAAAAGTAAAAGCACTGAACAGAATTAGTTCTCTTCTCACTTAAACCAGGACAGACCTTTAGATTATTGAGTCTAACTGTTAACCCAGCAATGCCAAGTCCACCACTAAGCCATGCCCCTAAGCACCACATCTGCACATCTTTTAAATACCCTCAGGGGTGGTGACTCCACCACACTGACAGGCAGCCTGTTCCAGTGCTTTACAACCCTTTTGGTGAATAAACTTTTCCTAATGTCCAATCTAAACCTTCCCTGCTGCAACTTGAAGCCATTTCCTCTTGTCCTATTGCTTCTCACTTGGGAGAAGAGACAGACACCCATCTCACTCCATCCTTCTTCCAGGGAATTGTAGACAGCAATAAGGTCTCCCCTGAGTCTCCTTTTCTCCAGGCTAAACAACCCCAGTTCCCTCAGACAGTCTTCAAAAGACTCGTTCTTAAGACACTTCACTGGTTTTGTTGCCTTTCCTTGGACATGCTTCAGCATTTCAGCGTCTTTCTTGTAGTGAGGGGCCCAAAACTCAGTATTAGTGGTGATACTGAACACAGTATTCAAGGTCTGGCCTCACCAGTGCTGAGTACAGGGGCATGATCACTTCCCTAGTCCTGCTGGCCACACTATTTCTGATACAAACCAGGGTGCCATTGGCCACCTTCTCCACCTGGCACACTGCTTGCTCATGTTCAGCCAGCTGTTGACCAATACCTCCAGGTGCTTTTCAGCCAGCATCTTTCCAGACACTCTTCCTCAAGCCTGTAGCATTGCCTGGGGTTGTTGTGACCTAAGTGCAGGACCCAGCACTTGACCTTGTTGAACCTTAAACCATTGGCCTCAGCCCATCAATCCAGCCTGTCCAGAGCCTTCCTACCTTCAAGCAGATCAACACTCCCATCTTGGTCTTGTCTGCAAATTTACTGAGGGCAGCCTCGATATCCTCAGCTAGATCATTGATAAAGTTATTAAAGAGAACTGGCTCCAGTACTGAGCCCCAAGGAACACCACTCGTGACCAACTGCCACCAACTGCCTTTAATTCCATTCATCACCACTTTTTGGGTTTGGCCATCCAGCCAATTTTTCACTCAGCAAACAGTAAGTTCATCCAAGCTATGAGCAGACAGCTTCTCCAGGATAATGCTGTGGGAAACAGTGTGAACAGCTTTACTAAAGTTAAGGTAGACAACATCCACAGCCTTTCCTTCATCCACTAAGTGGGTCACCTTGTCACAGGAGATCAGGTTGTTCAATCAGGACATACCTTTCATAAACCTATGTTAATTGTGTCTGATCACCTGGTTGTCCTGTACAGGCCACATGATGGCACTAAAGATGATCTGCTCTATAACCTTCCCTGGCACTGATGTTAGACTGACAGTCCTGTAGTTCCCTGGATCCTCTTTTTGGCTCTTCCTGTAAATGGACATCACACTTGCTGACCTCCAGTCAACTGGGACTTCCCTGGTTATCAAGACTGCGGGTAGATGACTAAAGGCGTCTTGGTGAGCACTTCTGCCAGCTTCCTCAGTACCCTTGGGTGGATCACAACCAGCCCCATAGACTTCTGTGTGTCTAAGTGATGTAGGTGTGTTTGGTTTAGGAAAAGAGCACATTTACAATGATTGCCTCAAGGACATTACTGGCTACAGTAAATTCTGTTGAATTCTGTTGCAATTTAGAAGTCTTTAAACCTTGAAGAATATGTCTCTTTTTAAAAAAATATTTATTCATCTTTCTTGCAAATGTACCCTAGAATATCTTTTTTCAAAATTTATATTCAGTTAATAGTTTTTATACTTTGCAAATAAATGCAAGCATTTCTATTCCCTCAGGGAAATCCCAGGCAGTAGGAAATCCCGTAAGCATTCTCTCTATTTTCTCTACTCAAACACCTACTGCCATAAAACTTCCTATAAAAATTCAACAAAATTGTGGAACAAGGCAGTCCTAGATCAAGGTCCTTGAATTCCAGTCTTCTCTGTCCCATAGAAAATAGGAATAAAGAATATTTCCATTAATCTTTTAAAAAGCAAATATTTCTATCAGTTATCTGTGTGCTTATTGCCTACCAGTTTAGTTATCATCAATACTCTGCTGTGGTATGATTTGTTCTGTTATGCTTTATTTGTTGTCATCTGCAGCCATAAAGGGCTGCCAGACACTGTTCTTTGCACACATTTGTCCTATGTTTTGTAGAGCTATCCCTTTAGGAAAATGGTTTAGGAGGTATTTTGAATAATAATTAGAAATTGATTGCTTCACATAAGTATTTCTGCCAATTGTCAAATTAATCACCAATAACTTTCCATATTGCTCTGCCATATTTCAGCAACTGAGCAGTTTTGAGGCAGTCATTCCAAAATATTTTTAATTTTTGTCCATGTGCAAGGAAATGACTCGGGAATGGATTTCCAGAGCCAGACCAGATGCAGCACTGAGCTGATCTCCTTCCTTCTGGGGGTCATCCTTGCAAAGCTGAGCTGTACACATCCACCCAGGCATGGAACATAAAAGAGAGGAATGGACTGACACCCTCTTTCTCCCTTCTCCAAATACCGTGCCACACCATTTATATGTCTACCAGAACACAGCCAGACAGAGGATCATGACATACATAGACTAAGGCTTCTGCAGACCAGTATAGTAGCTAGTTAAACTCTTGTCTTTTGTAAAGAAAACAGTTATGTTCTCCATCCTACACCTTGTACAGATCTGGTATGATAGACCAGTGATGAAAATGGTGAGAAGAAAAATCGGATGGGTATTGAAGACACAAGGTAAGAAAACAGAGAGATTATTGTGAACTTTATCTTGTAGAGTTGGAAGGATGTTTACTTCCACTTATCTGGTGGCTACATATCAGATATTTCTCAATATCTGTCTTGAAGCAAACACACCTTTTTATGATGTCTTTGTCACCTCACTTTGGATGTAAACTCAGTCTCCATGGAGCCTGAGAAGCAAACGGATGTGAACAGTCTTAACCAAGAGGTGAGCTAAACAAAGACAATGCCAAAGCAGGAAGACAGCATTCCTCCCTGTACAAATATACTTGCACCAAGCAGCAGAGGAGAGAGCAGAGCCATGAAATTTGTGGTGGAGAGTAGCAACCGGTTAAAGTTGAAGCAGATAAAACAAAGGGAATGAACAGGACTGAGAACAAGCAGAAGGGAAGGGAAGGGAAGGGAAGGGAAGGGAAGGGAAGGGAAGGGAAGGGAAGGGAAGGGAAAAGGGTAACATTTTTATTTTAGGAGATTTCTTCAACACAACCTCTATGTAGATTGATTTAAAAAAAAAAAAAAAAAAGTGACATTGAAAGGGGAAGGATAGACACCTACTGTTCTGATCCTTGCTTCCAAGGCAGATTTTCTTGTTTATCTACTGATAATCTAATATAAAGGGGGTGTACAGTACAGTTAGCTGGGTCCAGCTATGCTCCACTAAGATCTCTAAAGCCTCCACATGTTCTTTGGATGAAAAAAAGATGCTAAACAGTATCTCTGTTCTGTGTCAGTTTTCTGTCAGTGTGTTAACCACCTAGCGTCTCCCTTTTTCTGTCAGCATGCTAGACACTCAGCTAATCAGCAACACATAGGCAGTGTCATTACATCAGGTGAAAGTAGTCATTTGTTTGACAAAATCTCATTTTTCATTTTCTTTTCCAAGGGGCTTGGGAAGTATTTGAGTGGCTGTCCTTTTCAGCTTGAATCCCAAACTGCTTTAGATGACAGAATGACACCCATTTCCTAGCAACAGGAATCTGAGCATTTGCAGGTGAATAAAAGCAGGAACCAAAGGAGTTTTCAACTACGTAGTGAGGCTTAGTGGCTTAGTAAATTTAGGTGCTTACAGGATTAAGCAAAACTGGAAATTGAGTGGCTTTTAGGAACCTAAATTCCAGCACAAGCGGTATTTAACAGACTGGATCCCACTCAATAATTTTATCATCTGACATCTTAAATGACGCTATTCAACCACCTACAGCAGCAGACTGATTTAATTGTTCTTCCACCTTCTGAAACTCCTTAACAGACAGTTTTCACAAGCTTTTGAGCTTAGAAACACCTATGAAAATGCCTAAATAAGTTTTCTGCAACTGCATTTAAAGATTAAAGTTTCACAGTTAGGGCCTACAATGCTCAGACTCTAGCTAGTATAAATGTATTTCTTTTCCAATAACTGTGAACCAGTGATTATTTCTAACTCACCTTATGAATGTAGTCACAGCGAAGCATTATTGCAGAACTAGACAACAGCATTCACCTTATTTGACACATACTAGTGCTGTTGCAATAGCTGATAACATGCAAGAAAGAGAGGGAGGGAATGAAGGGGAGAAAGACATGCCAGGGAATGAGCGGCAAGTGCTTGCACAAACCTTTCTTTCAGTTCAAGTATGTAAAGTCAGATAAATGCCGAAACTGCAGACATACTGTACGCAGCAGGAGCCAAAAGCTACCGCCCAGATTGGCAGATCCAGAAGCCATCAGCACCGGATAGTCTCAGCAATTACTAGCTCGGAAATGTCCTTCCATTGATTGTGATGGACATAAACCAGCTGTGTCTCAATAGCTGGAGAACAGAGGGAGGAAGAGACAGACGGCAGGATCCAAACAGCACCAAACACTGGGACCAGCTGCAGCCTGCAGGACACACTTCCATGTCAACAAAAAAATGTTATTTAATATTTGCCAAACACTGAAGCAATTCATCACAAGGTATAAATGGATCTATAACGTCTGAGATCGCCCGTTGAAGATTAACTGGACGTATTGCGTTTCCAGTGCAGCAGCTTAAATGGGAAACAAAACAGGCTGAACCTCATAGGCAAGGCACTTATTAATTCTCTGCAGTAGCAGGGTTCCCATGCTGGTCAGCCTCAGTCATGTACTTTAGGAAATCCTCACTCCAGAATATTTGTAAACATGAAGGACAGTGCTAAAACAGGACAGTGCCAGCCGGTCAGAATTCAGCTGATGTGTAAGTCTGATCAAATGTGCACCGCTGCCTTCATCTAATCTAGAGCCTCTATGGGACAAAATTCCTGTGAATCACCCCGAGAGTGGAAGAGCTTGATTATTGTTTAAACAGAGATAAACTGGCAATAAACTGGGTGCCACTAAAAATATCTGCTTTCCCCTGCAGACGTTCTTCAGATGGACACTAGGCTTCTTGCCTGTCAGAGGTGGCACTTACAGAGAGGCAGTCACAGCAAGCTGCCTACACTAACATCCTGTACTTGCTTTGCAGTACTTCAAGTTTTTACAACAGAACAAAGAAAAACCTTTAAAATGCACAGTACAGAGGAAAGTCCCACAAGAACATGAGAGAGAACAAATTATGCCACACATCCCAAAGTGGAGATGAAAACAAGGGCTGGAAATGGCTTGTAATTTTTGGTTTATAACTTTTTAGCACATCTCACAATATACAGCTGTTTCAATTGTATCTAAAAATCTAATAAATATCAATTCAACTCGAAAAGTCACCCAGCAGTGCTAACAACTGACATTTCTGTTCCCTGACATCTCATCATCTGCATCTCAGATGGACTCCAGTACTGATAGACGTTGCCTCTGGTTGAGAGCAGTGCTCAGGTAATGACTGTGGAGCAAGACAGTTCTGACAAGGGACTGCAATACTGTCCTATATATTGTCCATTCGGAACTACTTTTTCCTGCTGCAAGTATGAAAAGGCAGTAAGCTATCAAGTTTTGTACATTCCCATAGCTATTATGCAGTAACTAACCCATAGAGTGCTTCTGCAATATAGTATTTTACAGGATTTCCTCAATAACTGCTTTAGGATCTACCCAGGACTGTTATGCAAAAACCGTAAGTATGCCTCCAGAGAACTGAGTAATTATAAGAGGTTTTAAATAATACAATTAAGTGTTTAAAATAATAAAATGTATCAAGGTCATGGAGTGATGAGAAAGTACAAGCAATGTTCTCCTTGCCGCAACACTCTTCCTGGCACTGCACAACACTCGTTACATGGGCTTTCTGGAGAAGCTTTCTGCACATCATAAAGGGCAGCACTCAATTCTCATTTTTCTTTTGTTTGGTGGGTACCTTTAAGGCACATGTTTGCTGCTGCAGCAAATACAAGGCTGAAGCTTATGCACAACCTCCTTTGCACATTGAGGGTGTAGGTGTTTTCTGCAGGCTCAGCTCCTGTTCAGGGCTGAGCTCTGTCTTCTAATCCCTCACATTACACTTCTACTATCCTGCAAAATTACCTGTCTGCCTACTAACCTTCAGCTCTTCTACCCCAGATCATTAGCTCCCCATTCCATTTACCACTTCTGGAGTATATAATCTATTTCTTTCATATTTTTTTTTAATTTTTCATAAAAGTTACATTTCTATTTGAACAGCCATGATGCAAATGCAACTTTAAAAAATATTGAGATACTCCCAAGATCCCAAGGCCCCACTTTATTCTTTCATTCCCCTTCTGTTGTTCACATGTGACAGAGTCCACAGTATTTTTGCTTGAAGCATTAAAGATTAATGACCCCTTTACTCTTTTTGGGAACACTGATTGCACTGATGCAGCACTTGTATACTGCAGTACTTGTTCTTCTGTTGGATTACAGATGTAGGGTTCGTGTACTCTCCTGCAAGTGTCAAAATCTTAGATGAAGAAGTCTGAATACAGTAGAGAGGAAGAGGCAAAACAAAACTCAACATTTAAACAAAACCTCTCATCTGAACCCCAAACATTATTTTTTTTCCACCATGGTCCTTCAATGAATTTTAAAATTATACATTTCTACTGACAATAAAGTTCAGTGCTGACAATTTGAAAGTCTAGTACAGCTTTCTTCTCCATACAGATCCAGTCAGCACTGCTGGAAATGCATTGCTAGAACCATTTGTTTATCATGAAGATGGAGAAAGACATGACTATTCTTTTTTTTTTGATAATTTTTAAAAGCTCTCTCATTTTTCTGAGAGCAGTACCAAGGCTTGTCAATACACATCTATTTGAAACTGAAACCCTAACAAGCAGAAACTGATGGATACACAGCTGGCGATATTTCAAGTTCCCTTATGATAAAATTCCATCTTTCAACAGCTATTTTAAGAGTTAGTTTTGCACTGGAGAGGTGGCAAGGAACATTCCCTGCTGTATTGTCAAACAAAACTTAACTAGCAATGTGGCTAATTTTAATTTGTAAATCATGTAAAATTGAAAGAAGCATGCCTTTTTTTTTTTTTTTCTCTCCTTAGCAGCAGTCAGTATTGTCCTGCATCTCTGCACTACCCATTATACTTAGCAACACCTTGTCAGGATAATGTATCTTCCTGGCTGTATTTAACAGAAACCAGTTTAGCCACAGCACAGACAAATTCTGCCCTAGAAGTTACATGTATTAGTTAATAAGCAAAGGGATGATGGAACAAGCCTGACATGAAACTCCCAAGTGATACTGTCAGGGCAAGGACTCGTCTCAGCATGATCTTAGCAGGAGAAACAGCTGAGGAGAGAGAAAACTCCCCACATTAACATGCAAGGGTTTGCTATAGTCAAAGCTTTCAGAGTCACAGACAGGAGTGGAGCAGAGCAGAGCAGGACTTCATCCTGCTTGAAGGAGATGTGAACTTCTGATCATTAATAAAAGGAGGATGACTGACAACGGATGTTGTCAGTCCACTGACAACAACATCTGTGATTCCTTTATCACAGACAGTGGTCTCACAATTAGCAAAGCTTAGGGTAATTACAGGACTTAAATTTCTTCCCTTTGAGGTTTTGTGGGTTTATTTAGGTATTACTTTACATTACTGTATTACTCCATCACTTTTCAGGATGAAATGACTTTTCAGGCTGTGCTCTGATGTCTTCATCCTGCAAGCTAATCCGTCCAGTCAAAGCAGAGAAGTTTGCACACAGGTGAGGAGCTATGTTGGGGATGGGGTTTCCTGAGGTGAGGGTGTTGGTAGTGGCAAAAGAGGGCAGAGCAAGATGTCTTCGAGCTTTTAGCTGATAGGTGAGCTAAAAGAAGGGATTAACCCCTGAATTCATAAAGGTGAGAGGAGATTTTTAATTGACAAACAGAAATGAGAAGTGATGGTTTTTAACACCCCTGGCTTCTGAGAGCACAACACAGCCCTACACAAAACCAGAAGCAGCTCTGAAAGAGGTAGGAAAGTCTGTCCTGAGGAAACCTGTTACAGGATTTGGGACTGTCATGCCTGTTCAAGGTTCCCCATGCAAAACCAACCAACCAACAACAACAAAAAAAATAAAAAAACCAACCCACAAACAAAGAAAAACAAAGCCAAACCAAGAAGATCTTGATTTGTCTATTTTAAAAAGACGGAAGGATAAATAGATGATGTATCATCCTGTGTAACTGATGTATTTCAATGCTTTGGAAGAATATGTAACATTTGTCCTGTTTGCATTGGTGATGTGTACTTACTGCATCCAAATTGCCTCAGAGGCATACTGTTAAGTGCCTATATGCCACAGAAGACAGTGCCCCTCCCTACCACTCCATGAAGGAGTTCTAGTCAATATAAACACAACAGACAAAAGGTATGAAAAGAAGTCAACAACACAGAGTTAAAATGTCCTTCTTTGCAACAAGGCAGCAGCTCAGCAGCAGGGGACATGCCAAAGTGAACTCCACCCAGACATACTCTCGCTCAGTTCCACCAGGAGATTTTCCCAGGTCTCAAGCCACTACTGAAGTTGGGAAGCCAAGCTTTTATTCAAAACTGAACAACCCTCTTTCCTTCCTTTTAAAAGATGGACTGTAAGGACTGTCCACTTCTGTCCAATAACACAGTATTTAAGGCTTATTTCTGGTTTGTGGGACATGGAGGAGAGCAGGAGGAAAAGGAAAGGAAGCTCTGCCTTGCCTTCAACCTATTCTTTTCATGCCACTGTCAAAAATCTGCACAAGTGGAGATGCAGGTGAGCCTAACTCACTAGGCAGGTATGTGCCTGTGTTAGGTGATGCAGTGTCTGAACGCATGACACCTGCATTTTCTCACAAGTCCACATCACAGCCTTTCTACTTTCTTGTCCCCACAAGTACAAGTGTGAATTAAAAAATTCCTTGTTCCACAGGGTGTTGCAAATGCAAATACATGAGACATAAGATGCTCGGACCTCATACTAAGGGAATCATCCTTCTGCCTGACAAGCAGTATTTTAACAAAAAGTGTCTGACTGTGACTAATTTTAAGATTTTTTTTTTTTTAAATGCCATAATCTGTCTACAAAATACATTTTAGCAGAAAACCTGCCATTCACTGTCCTTGAAAAAGGACAGATCCTTCTGTGTGTTGACTTTTTAAAACTTCCTTAAAAACCAACAACCTGCCCTTCATCACCACCATCCCCAGACTCTTACCCAGAGTCTCCTCTGTGTGCCTAACTAATCAAAGTGTTGTGTTATGATTACCATAGTGACTGCAGTCCAGCAGCTGCCTTGACATTTCATCTTCTGCTGCTTTTTAAGTGCTTTTTTTTTGCCAAGGAAAACTTTTCTCATTTTTTTTTCTTCTACACACTCTTCACTGCACTTAAAAAAAAACATACAGAAAAAAAAAAATCAGTGGAAACTGCCTTGGTTCTAACCACATATTTTGCTAATTGCTCTTATTCTCCTCTCAAGTAATTTCAATGGTTTCTAAGGCTGTACACTAAAAAGCTCACGTTTTATTTTGCAGATAAACTGATGATTGTTGCACTACTGTGTAGAACCACCATAGGTGGCCAGGAGCCACCTCCAGTCCCCAGGAGCAAGGGCAGCTGCCCAGTCCTACCCAGCCCTTTACAGGGAGAGACCAATCCCATCCTCACTCTCCTAGCCACTCAAATCTAGCCTTTGTTGTCTCCCATTTTGCTGCTCACTCTCCCAGCAATGCTTTCAGCTCTCAGCTCTATCAATCACATGTACTTCCTGCGGACCTTTAAGACTGTTGTCACTTCTGCCTTTTGAGGAGGCGAGGAGATAAGACAGTAGAGAATATGACTAAACATGCATTTTTGCTCCTGCCCTAAAAGAGGAAGGCTGTGCACAGCAAAGCACATGGCTGGTGTGCAAAGCCCCCAGTCGGAGTTTTGAGGATGCCAAAGAGGGTGCAGCAGTGGAAGGTCATGGTCACTTGCTGGTGACACAGCCAGCCATACAGTCTTATGAACTCTGAAGCTGTACAGACAGATATAATAAAGCATTGTACAGATTTTAAGCATATACAGATGAGCTCTGATAACATAATTCCTTCTAGTGCTACTCATTTCACAGACAACAATCAGTTTCTAATTAGGTAAGCTGGTCACCCTCTCTCTATTCCAAAAGAAAGGATGGCTTCCCTCCTTTAGCTTTCCCTTGAGGTGTGAGAAAGCACCTTTTCTGCAACCTTTCAAAGCTCTCTCCCCTGAGATGTTTTCCCATCCTGGCCTGTACTCGAGCATGTCTCAGGTAGTCTGGTGCCAGGAAGGTGTGGGCTGGAGACATGCTGGGGCATGGAGAGGAGCAGAGGACATATCGGAAAGAGATTGATTTAAAATCCCAGTAGGTTGGATAATCTGCAGCTTGGCCAAGGTAGGAGATGCAGGATATGAGTGTGTGTGCATGTGCTGAAGGGATTTTGACAGTGGTAAGAATATGTTTAAAACTCAGAACTGTTCATTCTGAGAAGGATTAGGGTTTAAAATAAAAACTCCAGACCACTTTTTAACTATTTTTCTTTAATTATCAGCTATGATGACAAATTAAAATCAGCAACCCTTATCTGAAAAGTACATATGTTTAACATGAGGAAGAAGGAAAACACCTTCAGAAGCAGTCAGCTTCCTGTCTCAGACTTTTGAAACCTAGCTGATGGCTCACAGAACGGATCTCAAATATGTATATATATAATCCCCACAGCTAAAAGTCGTCTATTTTAATAGACAAGTGTTTGCTTACATGAGAAACACTGTACTCAAGCATTCAGTCTTTGTGATCCATATGGATTTTATCAACTTGTTTGCCAGGAATTTAGGAAAAGCAAACTGTATTCATGTTCCTTAGAGAAATTAATTCAGTTCATGGTCTCTGCAAAAGGTACATCTTGGGAACAACAAAGCCTAAGGCATTCCTGGATCTGGAAGGTCAGAGAGCCAAAATACTTGATCAATTTAATATGTGACACAAGTGGCATGCAACAGTGTCTTCATCAGCACTTGAAGCACAGTTTCAGCTTAGAAAGTGATTTCATGTCACATCCCATAAAGGTCCTCCAAACATGAAGTGCCCCAGGAGCCAGTCACTCCCATTTCTCTGAGAACAATACTAACTCCAAATCCTGGATTCCCTTTTCTGCTCTTCCTTTGGCATGAAATCACTGAAATCCTCTTTTCTGTATGGTCCCTCAGTTGTGACATAGGTCAGACTGCATGTATTTTCTATACTGGGCAGGGGATGGGAAAGGGGAACCACTCTCCAAGCATAGAGACTCCATCTTCTCAACCTGCTGGCAGGTCTCCTGGTCACTGCACAAGAACCATGCCCCTTCTCTCCTGATCTCCCCTGGGTCTCAGAACTTCTGTTTTCATGTACACATAGACAAGCTTCAAGAAGACTGGAGGCTCTTGCACCTCCCTGGCCTTGCTTCAGAGCACCACATGAGGACATTTTCTGAAGACACGGCAGAAAACACTGAGCTTCCCTGTCACGTGGGTCTTCTACTTTCCAGGTTGGAATTCTCTGGAAAAGGTTGCCCTTCTTGTATACCTCAATGAATGTAAAATCTAAGAGCTCACCACTGTGATGAGACAAGACGAGGAAGGCTAACAAATGCTAGAGGAAAGACTACCTGAAAGAGTAGGAGTGAACTGCCAAGACCAACCAATACATGAGTTCACTTCCCATCTGTCCACCCTTTCATGACACGGATCTACTCCAGGAGATGCAAATGGCTGTTCTTCCAAACATGGGCATCTACTGCTACCTAAAACATACCTGAGATGCTTACATGCTATTCTGAAACTCTTCTGTGTATTTGAGGAGTTTAATCCCAGTAAAAACTTGGGAGTTTTGAGCTCATTGACTTATGTTTCTTGCAATATTTCTAGACAGAAAAAAAAATAATTAAAATATTTGTCTCATTTGATGTTACATGTTTAGATGAAAATTAAAAAAACAACTTCAATTTAGAACCTTTTCAACTATCTTAGACCTCCAACTTAAAGATGGGGTGTGTAATCCACCAGAGACACATATAGCTGCAGACTAACTTTTTGGGAGCTAAAGGGAGATGAAATAAGACCTATCCCAAATTACTCTGTACCACACCTTGGTATATCAGTTTATGTATAAATAATTTAGTTGTATAACCCTAGGTTTGGTTTTGCAAGGTTGGTGAACACCTATGGACCTCTGCATAATTTATCAAGTCTGTTTTCTTTATCAGATAAGAACAGGAGGTTTCTGGAAGATGTGTTAACATACACTGCTACCGCAAACAGAGGCATTTATCTTCAATGACACTTACTTTAAAAGTACAGTCCAATGCAGGAATTATATAGTCTGATTCATTCTTAAAACAAGTAATTATTCAGATTAATCTCTATACTTCCCAAATTTAAATAGCCAGCCTAAAACTAATGCATTGCAAATTTTTTTTATTTTCACATTATAATATGGTATCTCATCAGCTTTAAAAAGAAGCTGTATTACTGCTGCGCTAGAAGTTTGTTACATTGAATTAATGTTTCATTAGGACCCTTTCAGTAAGTCACATAGCATTACTCACTCATATAGCATTCTTGGCAAGCCTCAAAAAACATTTTTAATACTTAGGAGCTATGAAACAGAGCCAGACAATGATCTGATGTTTAAAACAGGATTAGGTACCTTATTTCAAAATTGCAGCAGAGGAAAAAAAAGGTCATTAGATTCTCCAAGCCTAAAGGCACCTATTTTTGGTAAATATTTCTATGTACCCCTGCATCCTGACCACAGTAGAGTAATTTAGGCCTTCCTTCACATGTTACTGTGAAAAATAACTTGTGAAACCACAACTGTTCTTCAGATGGTTCTGAGAAAAACATCAGTAGCTGATCTGTTCTTAGAAAATGAACCTGACATATGTTAAGGGTGCATGTGGGACCTGCACAGCCTGGTTCTAGCAGGGAGGGAGGAACTGTCCCCTTCTGTACCCAGCTGGAAAGGCCCCAGCAGTGCTTCCTCCATCTCTTTCTCTGTGCAGTGCAAAGGGGCCAAATCAAATGAGCAAATCCATGGTTACCCCTGTTTAGCATTCAGAAGATGACACTTGTCTTGCCTTTCTCATGGCAACAATCACCTTCAAGTGCATTCAACTCCTTGTCTGTCCATCTTCAGGTGGTTCTTCCATACACTCTAAGAAAGTGAAAAATCCTGCACATCATGGGTTAATTTTTATGCCAATGATGACTGTATCTGTTTACTTTTTAAATAAATGCCTGATATGCACTGCAACTGGCTGACTGTGCAGCCAAAAACAAGGCACAGGAAATCTCTTTGACAGCCAGGAAGGCAGAACTGTTAACATGGGTCTGCATGACAGTAAATAAATAAATAAATAAATAATCTTGCAAGATCTCAAGGAGGAAAGTTTATGTGACCAAAAAAAAAAAAACCACAACCCACTAATGGCTGATTTCTAAGAAGAGACAACTATTAATAGCACGGGCATAAATAACTTTTTCCATCTTATCTGAAGTATTATTCTGGCTTTTCACCCCAAGGTTTTTTGTTTTTTTTTTTCAACGGAAGTAAAGAAGACTCTGTAATATCAAGCAAATATACCAGCCTAATATAAAATTCTTGCTGGAGATAAGAAAGCACACTAGGCTATTTATTAATATATTTTTATATTTTGTTTCAGTTCTCCTTTGATCTGTGTTAAGGCAGGCATTAAACTGACAGATTAGGGTCACAATATATACAATATTGAAAGGCAGTCATGTATAAATTGTTCATTTAGAGTGAGCTACAAGTTTCAGTTAATGCAGTTCTCCGGGATCTAGATCCATTCAAAAAGATAAAATGTTTACTGGCTTTTTAAAAAGTGAGTAGCTGGAGAAGCTGTGCATACTCCTGTTTTTTAAGGTATAAACATCTGCAGCAGACACTGGGGTTGATTCTCCTTCCAGTTACGGTGGTGTAACAAGAGTTGCTTCACAGGCAGCAGAGGAATTTCAGCAGTAAATGAAAAAAGAATAAGGCTCATTGTGCTTTTAATTTTGTTTCATGTAGGCAAGAGGGGAGAAAATTGATTTTAGTCCCAGCCTTTTTTTTCTCATACATGTCACTGCTGCATTTTCAACCCTTGGAGAATTGGTGAATGTGGGAATACAGGCTCTAATACAAAACACTTGGCCTGTTTTCAGTTCCTAACACATACTCCAGAGTTCATGTTATGGTTATCAGAAAGAATCTATGAAAAATGAAGCTGCACACAACTGCAGACCATCAGCGTGGCTTAACCCCGTCAGGCGGGGATGAAGCAGGAAGTGCTTTGTGACACTGACTGGCAGAAATACAAACTGATGAAGAAAACACGCGGCAGGAAAGAGGGTCTTAGATGGTGAGTTAGAGTCGAGGACATTAACTACAACTATACTCTGCCAGGGCCAAGATCAGAGGAGCCTGACATACTTGTTAAAGGTTTCATCAAAAGGATTAGTTCCAGCAGCTTTTTTTAACCTTTCCTACAACACAATTTACCCAAAGGTGGCTGAGGGCAACAGGGGCTGCCCTGTGAGATAACATTTTTAATTGTATAAATGCCATTGTTGATGTCATAATCCCAAGGTTAATGCAGTTGCAGGTCTCGAACAGATGTACCATAAGCTGCCCATCATGTAGAGAGGTGGCCATGCAGACAGTTAAAATGTCCACAGTTCAGCAATGAATTAAGCAGCTGCCCCGTGTGTTTTCCTACATTTCACCCACGTACCTTTGCACTCTATTAAACATTCTTAGTCCCTTGGTAAAACAAACATAAAAATAATTTGTACAGTTTATTACCAAGTATCAACAGCCAAGTATAGCCACAGGGTAACGGAACAGCTCAGGGATAGGGGAACATGGTCTGTGAATGGAGGAAAGTAAAAGCGAAGAGCCCAGAAAACGTCTGGATATCACCATACTAAATTTTACACCTTGTACATTTGCAGTACTGATTAATAGGAAATATGTCTTTTTAAAAAAACAACCTTAACATCTTTGGTTGTATTCAAATATACCTGCTGGGTTTTAGCAAAGATCATATTTTCCACATGGGGAGAATTTGTTGATGGTTTTACAGATGATGTACTCCCTTCTTCCTTAAGAAAAAACATTTCTTAGAAGAGATGTTCACACTACACAGTTCAGTTTTCTTCCCTTTCAAACAGAGCAAATGGTTTTGTTCCATTTGCTAAGCTGACACCTGCACCAGCGGTTCCCAAGCAGGGAACCATTCCTCACCGATGTGACTCAAGCATGAGAAGGTTTAAGTTTAGTTAAGCAAATTACCTGAATCTGGGCAAGTTTTGTGCAGGGCCAGCTTGACTATTTCTGCACCACATTCCAAAATCTGCAGTGTGGGACAGAGTACTTCAGAGACATTCCCATATGGCTGGGAATGGGTGAAAAGCAGCAGGCAAGGACATTGGGAAGCTGGATAGCAGCTTTAAGAAAAGGCAAATCCATTTTGGGAGTCAGAATTTAAGATGGGTCTTGCCAGGAGGTGTTTCAAGCTGAGTAATTCTCCCATAGGCTTTAGAAAAGGCTGTGGAAAATCAGCAAATAGTCATATTCCTATTTTGTGTGTCAACTGTGTTGCCTACAAAAGAGGAGTTGTTTCTCTCAGGTGCAGCGATTGTGATGCAGAATCTTCTGCCCTCAGACCTTGGTATCACATGTATCACAAGACTGAAGGGTATCTCACCATGGATCCACATTTCTCTGCTAATCGCCACAATCTTGTACCGCACCGGGAGGAGTTAAGAGAACACGGGAGTGATGCTTAGATTATCAACGATATGGTTTAAATTTTAGCCTTCTAGGTTATTAAAACCTCTTTTGAACCATTTCAGTTCCATGTACCAGTTGGGCCTTACAATCTTAGGCCATGCCCAAACTTCAATAGTGTGGCACTGGTGCAGTTTATGTCTGCAAGAAGTACATTGTACAGAACAGATCTCTTTATACAAGTATGAACACAAAGCCATTAGGGGTGAAATTGCCACACAAATCCTATCCTGCACTATTCATCACTACACCTTGCAGCAGGATTACTCTTCCTAAATACTGGATAAAATGGGAATAAGGTGGGAAAGGATCATACAAGGAAAAGAGTACTTCTGTATGGTGGAGCTAAGTTATTCAACAAGAAAACTAATGGAACTGGGAGGGGAAGGGGTTATTTAAAAAAGGAATTGGTGTAAAGCTAACAGGTGCTGGGGAGCACTCAGGTCAGATAAAGACATCTGCTAGAGATGTGAAAAGCACAAAGGTAACTCTGTGTCTGAGAGTAGAGGGTAGGATAAAAAAGACAACTGAACAGGAAATGTGAAAGACTAGGGCTGTAGAGGTACGTCCCAGCAAAGAAACGGTGTCAGATGGCGAAGTAAAATACAAACAGACACACAAAAACTGTGAATACAGATATTTGTGAGGAGCCTGGGGAAAAAAAAAAACAAACAGTGAAAACAAAAAAAAAGAAACAGGTGCACTAGAATGGCTGGCACAGAGGAATAATGATAGCATAAAAGTATTTCTGAAACACAACAGAATGGCAACTATTAAGGCAGAAATGTCCTACCATTAGGCTTTATAGGTGAATGAGATGTCTTTTGAGAGACTCTTGAGTTCCTATATAGACTTGACTCAAAAATGCTAGTTCACCTGGACCGGATTACATAGGAGAACTGATAGGATGTTCATAATGAACCTCTAACTAAAATATAGAAATGAACTGGTATAAAATAAAACAGATGGACAGATTGGCTTGTACAGATGAAATAATTTATATCAGCCATTCTGAGAGATTTTAAATCATTGAAAGCTTTTTTTTTCCTTTAACAAATGTGTGACTGCATTTAGTCAGCTTATGGTAAAACATATTGCAAGATATGCATTCGATCATTTAAAAAGTGAGTGGGAACAAAAAAAAAAAAGAGTTAAAAAATAAACTGCCAGTGTCTTTATGCAATATACCGTTGTTTTATACAGAGAACACAGAACCCTTTCATTTAATTGCACATTTGATCATCATTATCCTGTATTTTGCAAGTAAATACTCCCACGCAAGAAATTCAAATAAGGTACGCCTGAGTATAGAAGCTTTCAACTACTTTCAGTTTATTTATCTAGGTTATTCAACATGTTGGTGTTCATCTTTCTCATAACAGGACTTAAAAACAATCTGCTTGATGAACATTAATAAAAGGCAATAAACAGAGCTAACAATGTAAACTGAAAGTAAACACATAGGACCAGTAGCATCATATAAACCAAGAGCATTTCTGAAACAATTCTTTCAGCAAAAACACTTGATTAGACTTTTGTTCCAAAAACATCTGTACCTAGGATACATGCAAATTCACGCTCCGTCTCCAAATTAATTGTTGTTTTGTTGAGGTTTTTTGTTGTTGTTGTTGTTTGTGGTTGTTTGTTGGTTTTTGTTTGCTTGTTTGTTTTAATGAAAGGTGAGCACTGCTTTGCTCCTGGCTTCTCTAAAAATGAATATTTGTAAGTTAAGGGTGATCCATTTCCACTAAGTCTGATGTAAAAGTCCCAGTTGTGGTAGTGGTTTAAGACAGGATTCTCACACAAACACTGCTGAGGTGTCTCAGACATCTCAGTCCAGAGGGGGAATGCCTCCTTTTTGCAGGTGATTCTTGCTGTTTCCCTTGCCCACACAGCAAAGCAACTGTGCTCTTAAACTTAGGTACGTCCTGTGATTTAAAGTGCACTTAGGCTCCAAGTTCTGAGTCTCTCAAGTTTTGAGTTTTGCAGGCTACAAGCAAGGTCTAGAAAATCTATGGGTTGTATCCCCTGCATGGTTAGAACTGGTACTACAGGATATGCATAAATGTTCATAACTCAGGTAGCAAAACACAATGAAGTGAGTAACTTCCTCAAAACTGGCATAGGATCACCTGGTGGGATATGTTATTTAGGAACTAGAGGTCCTCTAGTAGCCCCATCCTGGAATTCATTACAGGTAGCACAAGTGAACTCTGGTAAGGACTCAAAAGGTGACCCTGGTCTAAGCTCTGTGGAGCCATACAGAGCAGCTACCAGGACATGAGCCTTTCAGAACTTCCTTACAGTTATTATATGTCTTTGAAGCCAAATTTGGATTTTTGAATTATCTGTTTATGTGTCTTGTCACATTGGATGTACCCAACTCATGGTTACTACACTAAACTTTCTTCGGTACCTAAGTATCTTTCTCCTGAGCATGCACACAAAATAAGTTCATAGAATCACAGAATCATAGAACCATATAATGATAGAGGTTGGAAGAGACCTCTGGAGAACACCGAGGCTACACAGGAACACATCTGTGTAGGTTTTGAAAGTATCTAGAGAAGGAGGCTCCTCAGCCTCTCTGGGCAGCCTGTTCCAGGATCTGTCACCCTCACAGTAAAGATTTTCCTCACGTTGAGGTGGAACTTCCTGTGTTCCAGTTTGTGTCTGCTGCCCCTCATCCTATCACAGGGCACCACTTAAAAGAGACTGTCCCCTTCTACTTGACACCCACCCATCAGATATTTGTAAACATTCATAAGATCCCCTCTCAGTCTCCTCCAGACTAAACATCTCCAGGGCTCTTACCCTTTCCTCATAAGAGAGATGTTTCAGTCCCTTAATCATCCTCATAGCTCTCCATTGGACTGTCTCTAGTATTTCCTTGTCCCTCTTGAACTGGGGACCCCAGAACAGGACACAATAATCCAGATGTGTTCTCACTAGAGCAGAACAGAGGGGAAGGAGTTTTCACATATCAAGCAAGCTGCCACATAATTGTCATGTGAAGATAGACAAATCACAGACTACATACTCCTTTGCCTGCAAAGGCCAGTCCGGGACCTATTCCTGTGCCATATCTTTCTACAGAAGGCAGAGCAAAGTAGGCACTATGAGTCAAGTAAACACTGAAGTCTGAACCACAGGAATTTGCATCCCTCCATGTGAAACTCACGGCCAAGAGCCTTCTCTTGGACATGGACTATTCAACCAGCCATTTCTCACAAGTGGCAGTAAAAGGAGGAAAGAAAGGCCTGGTATTTCTGTCATTGACAGAGAACGCTTTAACCCTAGCTTCTATCTTCTGTTGACCTTTATGAGAATAGATGCACTAAGGTAACTAGCTCCAGAAGTTGTTTTATAGCTGTAACCCCAGTCAGCAGTAAGCATTTCTCTGCAGCCTCAAAGTAGGTGTTTCACTTTCCATAGTGCCTAAACCACACTATCTCATAAGTGTTTCCTATAGTTAGCTAAGTTTTTCCACTCTGTACCATCTTCTGTTAATCTGCTTTCTGGCACTTTCTCTCCTCGTGGTTTTATTTTACTGCTAGCAAAGACACAGATTCCTCTAATCTAATGTCAGCAGTCTGAAAGATGAATGTGTAATCTAAACTAGCCCTCAAGGCTCCCTCTGCAGTAAGTGGAGAGGAACTGGTGTTTCCACACCCCTTACCACAACATCCCCATCTAAAATCCTGGGTTGAATCCACTTTTAAAAGGAACTTCTAAAAGAAACAAGATAAAATTAAACGGTGAAATACAGTACCTACTAGAAAAGTTTCCCAGTTTCTACTCGACAACACTGAGGTTTTGGAAGGTTTTACCTAAATCCTCAAGAACAAGTGGGAGTAAACCAGTCAACAAGTTCCTGTGACTGTAGAAGCTGAATAAATTATCTTTCAACTCAAGGCTATATAAGGCTTTCCAGTCCCAAACAATGAATATTAGAAATGGCAAATGCCTGTGCAACTCAGAGCCAAGCACTGACAATGTTTGAAGTCAAGCTAAAAATACAGCCCCTGTCCAGAACCCAAACAAGGCAGGCAACAACTGCAGATGGTTGTAGAGGTTACAGTGGCAGCGATGCACAAACATGTGCACACATTCTTAGAATAATGCAAAATTTTCCCCCAAATCCAGAGTCATCAGTTTAGCCATTCCCAAACAATGTGTAGGACAGCTTCCTACTTTGAATTCCTCCTCACTGCAGGGTCAGTAGGAAGGAGACTTCAACACCCAGATGTCAATGCTGAGAAATCCCATCTGTAACTTCAGAGCAGGTCTATCTTTCTTCAACTGATCTTGTTTCTCTGTACAAACTAAACCAAAGTTTGTTTAACACCTTACTGACAAAGCTCTAGTGGTAGATTTCCATGGCCTCTTAGTCTAGTTTAGCATTAAGTCACCCTTTATGTCAGAAAGGCTTTTTGACAAATTCTCTTCTACTCCACTTTAATTATTTTTTTTTTTTCCTTTATAGACCTGAAAAGCAGATGATTCTCCTCCTGGAGGTTAAATTTAAATGCTATCACCACTCTCCCTTCCCTTCCATTGCATCTTCTTATGTTATGCTGGGAATGAGCAAATAGTTTTGGTAAATACATTGACATGTATTAAAAGCAAAAGCACTGTCCAAATTTCAAAGAAGTCCTATGTTTGGTTTTGTGCTGTGGCATGTTTTGAGGGACTGTTATAAGTGTCTCTGTATTAGCCTGATAATTCTCTGGGTACCTTGACTTTCAGCTGGGAACTACCTTTTTTGCTTATGGTAGGATTTAATTTGTCTAAATGTAAGTATCTGACACATAGTCAGTTAGCCTAAGCATACTGTTTGGGTTGCCCCTGAATGAAGGCATAGAAGGTTCTTTAGAGAGAGAGCAGAATCCCTATTTTAGACCATTTCTCTTGAGTGGGATGAATCTGTCACCCCTGACCACAGATGTACCTTAAAGGATGAGCTAGAGACCTTAACCCCAGCAGCTAACTCTGGGATAACAAAGTTTTCACATGTTTTCACCAAAACAAAGTTGTGGTTTTCAAGTGCAGACTTGTCAGGAGACAAGATAAGAAGGCTTCTACAGCTTTTCAATCAGTTAGAAGTTGTTTGACCATACTGGTGCATGGCTTGCTTTTTATAATTAAAAAAAAAATAAATATCAGAACTCCTTCAAAGTCCAGGAGGGTGCCGATGGGTACGATATTTTCCCTGCTGATGTTCAGAAACACTTCCTGGCACTGCACCCTGCAACTTAATTTACTATGAAACTGTGCCTTAAAGTGTCAATCTATCTCTGAATAAAGATTAGGGGATATGGTTTCTAGAAGCACCAAGAGTTTCTTTCTCTCTTTCTTCTTCAGAGAGGAAAAGGCAGGCAGATGCATGTCATAAATAAACCCAAAGTGAACAAAGACCAGATCTCCCAAGGAACTTGCTGTCTCAGTACTTGGAGCACAAAGAAATGAAGTAAGCACAGCCTTCATAGAGGAAGTCCTTCACTTCCTCAAGAAGTTCAAACACACCAAGAAAGCAAAACAATCTCACAAGGCCAAAGTATATGGGCTTCTAATCCCATGACAGTAGTACATGCTCAGTTGCAAATCCAGAGTCAACAGAACTTTCCTTTAACACAGGCACGGCCCAATTAAAGCATGAGTCTAATACCAATAGAGTTGTTATCACTTAGGTATTCTTTTAGAAAGTGTCATTTTTTTCTTTGCAGGATTAAACCAGAGATTAGAAAAAAAAAAAGAAAACAACCTTGGTCTATCCTTTTTGTCCCTTATCTAATACAATTGATCATAACCTATAAGTTTTTTAAAGTGCTTCAGACTTGGGGGGCAACAACAGCATGAGCACAAGGAAAACTTGTAACCATTTTACAGCACTGTCTCCTTTAAAAGATCTGATCCATTCATGTACTGTAAAAATCCTACAAAACAGCAAGAAAAATATTTAGAACTCACCATACATTGCAAAGGAAAGTTGGTAGGATCTGCTCTATTTACTCTGTGCTAAGCACAATTGTTTTATTTCCTTTTCAGCAAATCTACAAATAGAGCTGCAGGCAGGTTCAGCATTAGGGACATGGATCGGAGCCAGACATCCCCCTGTTCCTTGGGCTGTTGCTACTCAGCACAAGGGCTGCACGATGGCAGCAGTGGGGCGGCAAGGAGATGACAACTGGGGCAGGAGGGAGTCTGAGGGAGGAACACTCCGAGTAGCACAGCTCTAGGCACAAATATTTACTGAAAAGCACTGTTGGAACGATGATGGTCTAGGGACATAAGCAAGAAAGAATCTGGAAGGAGACATCATGTCTTTTATTAATCCTACTCAATATCACCAGGGAAAAACAAAGATGAGTTTTCATGAGTTAAAGGTGAGCCACTATATCTGGAAACTGTCTGTTTTTTCAGCAGTATCAGTGTGTCTAATAAAAGATACTACCATCTCTCCCCACCGGTCTTGATTCCTACATATTTCCAGATTAACATTTTTAGCTATTACATTTCTAATCCAGACTTTCAGAAAACTGATGGGAACAAAAACAAATGAATAAGCCACCAATCATAAGCCAGAGGAAGATGTAAATAAATAAATAGGCTGGAAGGTCATTAAAATCCCACAAATCATATTGTCCTTCCCAGCTGAAATTTTTGGACTCAGGCATATACCCGTTTTGACCTTGTTCAGCATTGGCATATGCTGAAGAAAAGAAAAGGGAGGGAGGTGGTAGCTGAAGTTCACAGTTTATCCATGGCAGTATCATAGCAATTGCGGCAGACTGCAATGCAGACATAGCTGGATTCCACTTCCAGCTATGATGGAAGGTGGCCAAGAAGGATAGTAAGGACATATAGAACATCAGTCCACAGCAGAGTTGTGATTTCTCAAGGTGTGATGCTGGCCCTAGAACTACAGGTAGCATCTGCCTGTGCACTGTATGTAGGGCTCTCTCTTCTTATTTTCACAAGACTCATGCTTAGGCTCATCACCACCTCTCACTTGTGGCCTTTTCCTTCTATTGCCTTCCTTCTGCATCCATTTCTGTCGTCCGCTGCACTTCCCTGTCCTGCTGCACCACCAGCAGCCCCTGAGAAGCTCTGTTCTTGTGCCTCTGTCTCCCCCTGGGCACAACCTGCCCAGAGGTTTGTTAGCTCCCACTCTATGCAGCCATGAGCTGCTGGGCCCATACAGTGCTCCTTCTTCACCAGCATGGCAGCTCACTGTCCCCAAGACGCTGCTGTTATCACCAGGGACCAGGGAAGGATGACTTCTCATCTACAGGGGATGGCTCCTCTGAGCCCCAGCACCTGCTCACCCCTCGACCTCCCTGCGCATAACCAGTAAAATGGGCTCTGAAACCAGCAAAGGCAGACTCATAGGCTGAAGATGTATTAGATCATGGACATCTGCTTACGATCTTTTTTCCTACACAACCCCAATTTTTTTTACAGATGAAGAGTCTCTCGTATCACCATGAGTGGGGAGTGGTAAGCTGAAGAGGGGAGCAGAACTGGGGGACTGTGGAGAGAAAGCACAGGAGCAGCACAGGAGGCAGGAACGTGCCCCAGTTTTGTAATGTGCCTAAGGAGAAACCCAGGAACTATAGCTTTCTGAAAAATTACACCTAGAAGTATGTCACCTACTTTTTCTCTTTAGTCAAACTCCTCTATCATCTTTTCCTCCATACACACACACCTTCTTACGTATTGTCCCAGCTGAAATCACAGTATTTACCTTAGAAATGACACAGGAAAAGCTACAAATACTGTTTATTCTTAAAGCATGTTTTCATTCAGTAGAATTTAAATCTTTTTCTGCACTTAGCTTTCAAGGGGTTAACTTAAGATTAATTAAAAAAAAAAAAAAATAAAAATAAAATAAAAGCTTACAGCCTCTGAGATAGTATCAGCCCATTAAACATAGGTAAGAATATAAGAGGGAAAGAGAGAGAACAGATATTATATATGTAAGGAAAATTAAAACTCAGGATGTTGGGCGGGGGGGGAATGTGCTTTGAAGTACAAAAGATCCATTGTTAATGTGGGACAAAACCTCCCCAGTATGGGACAGAGATAAAAAGGAGGGAGTTTTTAACAGATCAAGGTCAACTAAGATATATGAATAACATAAATGCTATTAATCTCGTACAGCATGAATCAGAGAATTGCAGCAGGGTATAGCTGTGTGGCAGAGTTCATGGCATGAGTGTTTTATGCCACTTTGTATTAGATAATGAGCGCATTCATCACAGACTCCTACACATCATCCAGACTGGCAGAGAAGGAGCTTTAAGGAGCTTGAGAGAACAAATCAAAGATCTGGATCTAAAGCTCAGAAAGGTAATAGGGATGTACAAATACTGCCCCAAGTTTAGATATTTGCAGGCATCCATAAAATCTGACTCTGCAGGAAATAGCGTGAGAAAGAAGTTCCTAGTTAGACAGCTTGCTGCTTATTATGATGCAGCCTCTGTCATAACAGGCAAATCTACAAATTAGACAAGATATAGAGCAATACAGGAATGGACTACCCAGAAAAAGTGTCTCTTTTTTGCCTTCCTTTTTCTCTCTCTTTATTAATTCTTGTGGCTGCATGTTCAGAGACACAAATTTTCACATTGAAGTCCTTAATCTAAATGTTGTGGGGAAGCAAGAGACTGAGCCATGCTGGAGTCAAAATTACATAACCAGATGTAATTCTGATTTCACATGTTGCATTTTCACACATTTTAATCTCTTGAAATTCCAGAGACACATGTGTTCCACAGGAGAAACTTAAGGGATAACTTATCCTGAGGAGGAAGGAAATGAAAATGTATACACATGTGTATATAATTTTGACAACAATCTGCAACTAGATTGCTCACAGTGGTTTGCACGTCAATTTATTTATTCCAAACAAACATTTTAACTCAATGACATGGATCCATGTAACGTGGTTTTCCTGATTGTTATGTTTTTCAGATCTTTGAAAGAAAGCTGAAATACAGTTGGGACCAAATTAAAATTCCAAAACCGACTAATTCCTTCTCCCTGAAGTTAGCAGGGTTTTCTCAGCATGAACCTAGACTTGCATTCAATTCTACATTTTGGTGCCATGTAATCAATGGAAAAGGGCAAGCCCCATAATGGGGCCAGCTCTCCACAATGAGCACATCCATACTTAAAAAAAAAAAAAAGAGATTTTGAAAGAGAGGCTGATTGTAGCACAGTAATATCTAGAGGCTACACTGCATTTGGAGCTGTTTAGCAGTACTCTCTATAGGCATGTACATACATACATAAAAAATACACACTCTGTGTGTATGTATATACTGCACATGTATGCACACTTATGTGTGTTGTATATATACATACATGCAATATATACTCCAAACTGCTTCTCTGTCTGATCTTTACAAAACATAGTGCTTAGTGAAGGGCAGCTGGAGCAGAGGAAGAGGAAATAAAAGCAGAAGGAAGGGCTGGAATGGTTCAAGGTAAGGCACCCCTCAGCAAACATCTGAGAACTCTTCAGAGACAATGCCAGTACTATAAGGACTGTCAAGCTAATTTACAAAATGGGCTTGAGCAGGACAGGAAGAGCAATGGGAGATCAAAAGAAAAGCAGCACATTTGTTTAAAAACTCCCAGCACCATCAATTTGTGTAGTGAAAATCAGGTGAAAATCACAAAGCAAGATTCAGGCCACCAAATCCTCCTTGAGCTATATGCAAGCAGCCAAAAGATCCTGAAAACCTATACTGGACAGCAGCACCTAAGCCTGAGGGTCCTACAGTCCTCCACCACCTCTCTGGAGAGCCAGGAAGTTTCCAGGGCCCCTTGCCTTGACTACACTCCTCTCTGGGAAGAGGCACCCATCTTCCATACTGGCTCTGCAAACTCCTGCTTCATTTCCTGCAGACCTTATCTACACTACTGAATATAAGAGACCTGGGATGACTAAATGCTCTTCCTCTTAAAATGGGTGCTTGCTGCATCCAGGATCCCTTCTGGGAATTGCTCTGGTGCCCTACATGGATGATGTCTCCCAAGAAGGTGTTTTTAGGCTTCACCTTCAATTCTACCTAGAAAGCCCATGGTGCAGGGAAGCACCTCACCACCTGCCTGCCCTGCCATCAGGGCCTGCTACCTCACCTGATGGAATCAGGTCACCAAGAGTGTGAGTCAGAGAAGGAGAAGTTGGGAGAAGAGGAAACCCAACCCTACAGGCTCATCATCAGGGCATTAAGCTGAGAGAAGGGAATCAGAAATATTAGACCCAGCTTCCATAATTTTCTAGCTAATGCACATCTTGGACAAGACCCATTCCCAGTCCTTTTCTGGTCCCTGAAAACTTCTGACTACACCAAACAAGCCCACTACAGTCTCAAGCAACAGTTGCTCATACAGATCTGGGCTACCCTTGTGAGAGGAAACTGAGGCAGCCTCTATTTTTGTCAGAGAGGAGGAACCATTGTGAGAGGAGGCACAAGAAATGGTTCATTCCCATGAAAAACTGAAGAAGATCAGAGCATATTCTTTCCAGCCATAGAGAACTAAAATATGAATGCTTCACTTCTGTCAGTAGCCCCCACGAAGCTGGAAATGCAGTGGGAGATACTTCAGCCTTCGCTCCTGCTCTGTCATACAGACACTCAGCCAGGGCATAAGAGCAAGCAAACAAAAAGAGATGGTAATGTTCATAGTCGCATAGTTATGAAGCTGTGAATTTAACATTTGGAGTTTTTTTCCATTAAATTGTTACAGCCATTTATTTGGCTGTGTGAGACCAGAAGAACCACCTCTGTCAGAGGCTTTTGCCTCATAGTTAAATATAGTGGTGAAGCAGTTAACAGAGTTATGTAACCCTGCCTTGGCATGGGGTTTTTAACTTTTATTGGCACCATTTTACCCCCAGAGACAATAGGAGATTGTTCTCGTTGTATGTAAAAAGATCTTGTTCTGGCAAGTAGGGTTTTCCCAGTCAAGGAGTTCAAAATCTTTGGTAAGGGAGGCGAATGTCATGTTGGGACTGGCCTGCTAAGCATCTCCTCACAGCAGCGATTATTTCGCCATTAATTGCTCACAGGGTTGCTGGAGCACAGAGCTCCTGGCTACTGTCAAACAAGGAGGAAAAGAGAGCACCAGACCTGCAACTTTCTACTATCCTGTTGCTACAAAGACAGGGAGAAAAAGCTGATTGATCTTCTCTAGACATAATTTATACTGTAACTGTTAGAAACTACATGGTCAGGGGAAAACATATATGCTTAGGAGCCATTTTGTTTGCTAAAACCCACAAAATCCATATGAAAACAAAGTCTCTGATTCCCTGCTTTGGGTGATTCTCTGTACCCCAGCATAAAAGATGTCCAGGATTTCCTTTTTAATTTGTAACCTTCTGGTTATATAAATAGTACAATACATAATTACAGCAGTCAGAGGCATTAGGGATAAGAAGGTATTTACATCAGAGGTGTACATACAAGATTATGTGTGCATAGTAAACTTTTATCACCATCTTTAAATAAATATTATGCTTCATCCACACCCAAAGTCTTGAAAGAAAGCTGGTTTAGTGTAAACAATTAACTTCCTGCCCAATTGTTGAATTATTTGATGACTTGTTGCCAAGAAATTCATATTCTGTACCATCAAATACACCTTACAAATTTTTATTAGACAGATAATCCAACCTAGATTGATCCAAGCATTGCAGTTTATTTGTAGTTGTACCACAGTATTTGGCTGGCCTAGTATTTCAGTTGTTCTCATTTGCAGAGGCTATAAGTGATTTGGTTGCTATCAGGTTTGTCAGCAAGTAGAAATACAGGTATGAGTGATGTCAACCTCTACTGTATATTTCATGAGTGCCCACAGTTCAACCCTTCTGCAAAACATGCTTCAGATCTCAGATTACACTGAAAAATCTAGTCTCTAGCAGTTGGAGCTGCAATCAGCTTTCAAAATGTTTGCTGAGCATAAGGCAGAGCAACAGTGATTACAAACCCAACCAAACCCTCAGGCTCCATGGCAATGCAAACTGCCCAGAAGGTCAGAGCTGATCTGTGATCCTATAGCCATGACTATTTTCCAGATGCAATGAAATTCATCATCTTGCAGCAGACAGAAAATGAAAAGCTATCTCCTTGCCTTTTAGGGGTCAACTTGCAGATACACTTCCCTCTCCGCCTTTTCTCTGCAAGGCCCAGCTAGCAATAAATTCTTTGGTTCATTTTTGCTTAAGCCTTGGAAGTAAAAGACTGAAAAAATTAAAAGGCATTTTTTTCCAAAGCACAGTGAGTCTTGAAGAGAGGTGTCCTCATTGACATTAAACTAAACCAAATCAATCTCTTTCAGGGCAAACAAAGCGTTCAAATGGCTGCACTTTGGTATCAGTTTGTAAAACGAAGGCAGTGGTGTTTTCACTCAACAGCCCGTATGCAGGATTTGGGATATACTGGTTTAACCTCTGTCTTTTCCTACTGGGATGTGAAATCCTCAGCAGATGTCTCCTGGGAGAGGATCCTGCCCACCCTGACAAAGCAGCACTGCTCTGCCAAGCTCTCCTCCTGGAGCTGTTCCACCCCTTTGTATAAAGTAATTACTTAAATATACATTGAATAAAGAGAGGGAAATGACTTTAAGGACTATCAGTTATGGCACTCTACTGGGAGGTAAAGCAAACCAGTGAATAATTAATGATGTTGTTACTTCAGTGACCCAATAAATTTTTACTGGGAAGAAAAAGGCATCATCAGGGATTGTGAAAATTGCCCCCAGACACCTTGTTACCTGGAGGTACTAGTTTTGGGGGTGAGTGTAATTGTTATGGTTCAAATGTATACGAATTAGAAAATCGTGGGTGAAATAAGAATTGAAGCCTCCCCAGGCAGGTGCTCAGTGACAAATTTTTGGACAAAATGGGAAGTGGAGTTTGTTCGTTTCAGAACCTTAAAAAGGCTCACATCTTAAAAGAAAATAATTGTAACTAAGGCTTTTAAGGAACTCAAATCATCTCACGTCTTTAACAAATTAATTAAACGTAGGGACAAACTGCAGAGTTCCTGAGTTAATTGTTTTAAAAGCATCCTCCTTGCTTTATTTGGAGCCTCTGGACACCAGTGGCAGGGTACCTCCGGGTCCTGCTGACGTCTGGTATGGCTCCTTCTCTTGTCAGCACCACAGCACAGGAAGAGCTGGAGGTGCCAACTGGGCAGATAGACTGCCTAAGAGCAACTTAGATGCCACAAAAATCAATAATAAACTCCCACATTTCCTGATAAATATGAAAGGAACCACATTACAGGCCCCAAGTTTTGCCAAAGAAGGAACTGGAAAACACAGCTTAATGAACCAAATGTCATCAAGAGTAATGACCATGTCTGTCAAGGAACTTCATGCCCGTAATATTTTCAGCTTTGAATCACAGCAAAACAAAGGGAGGGTGTCTGGCTACAAAAGATAAGTTACTGAGACAAAAAAGCACATTGTTGCAGAATGTAGGCATTCCTGCGCAGAAAGAGGTGACACAGTGCCTTGAGGAGAGCTCCTTGTCCCACCTCCTCCTGGCCATGGAGAAGTTTCCCTCTGCTCTCCAGAGCCTGAAAACTATGCCATCTGTTCCCACTTGAGGAAAATTCTCATTTTATCTTTTCCATTTGGTTTAAGCTGGTTTTGAACAGAAGAGGTTCAAGATACAGGCTGTGCAATAACACATGATACAGTTAATTTCTCTCTCCGTCTAATGTTATCAACATATGGAGACTGGCCTGAGCTGCCAAGGATATAATCTGTCCTTACCTCCTGGTTCATTCACTGAATCTCCATTTTGTATTACTGTACATTCCTCCTCAGCACTTCACCAAAACACCTTGTAGGAACCTTCCAGAGGATTGAATCTCACTGTGAAGAAGAGTCTCCACTGTCCCCCATCCCCAGAAAAAAAACAAACATCTCCCATCGATCTCTTTTCCCCAAATCCAGATTCCCATTGCCACTGATAAAGCAGATTCCACTAATAAAAGTGATTCACGTTTACAGTGTTACACAAACGTCTACAATGCACCGGGTGTTTTTTTAACATTGTTTGATTTGTGGGTGACTTCAGAGCTCGTGGTGGTGAGGGACATTAGCATCAGCCAGAGCCAAATTGATGGCAGGCAGGTATTGTGCAAGCTTCCTCACCATTTTGCCAGCTGACCTCACTCCTGACCCACCAGTTACCTGCTATTCCTTTCCCATGTCAAACTATGCAGTGATTCTGAGATGCACACAAACACTTAGTGTCTTTCCAACACACTGAATTAACCAACATTTGAATTCTAGTTTCATGATGAAGATGTTTACACAAGCCTTAAACTGCATTGCAACCATAATCTGGCATTTCAAGGCCACTTGATCAATAAAGATATCACTTGGTACCTTTTATATGGCTACTGTAGAAAAATTGCAGGTGTAATATTGGGAAGCAAATTTTAACGACAATTTTTTTTGAGGTGCAAGTGGGCCTACATACAGGGCAGCTGACTGGAAAACCACTGGAACAGGGAATGGTGCTGCAGTCTTGAAATGGGCATTTTTCTTTCATTTTCTGAGTACAACTTGAAGACAAACATGGATGCTTTTGTCCTTCTTCCTGCATACAGCATTAAACTAGACATTGTTAGGTACCGTAGACAGGAAAGATCGACTTGGCTTGCAATCAGCTTATGCATCTGGTCTCTCACAAAGTCTGTGTGTGAACGCTAAAATGGAACAAATTCTGAGATGTGAAACACACACCTGTCTCACAGAATCACACAGAATTTCTAAGGCAGAAATAGACCTCCAAGATCATCAAGTCAAGACTATGATCTAACAACACGACATCAGCTAGACCTTCCTTTCAGGTAGTAGTAGAGAGTGATAAGGTGTGTCCCCCCAGTCTCCTCTTCTCCAGTCTGAACAACCCCAGCTCCTTTGGCCTCTCCTCATAAGACTTTCCCTCCACTCCCTTCACCAGCCTCATTGCTTTCCTCTGGACCCGCTCCAGCACCTCAATATCCTTCTGGAAGTGAGGGTCCCAGAACTGCACACAGTACTCAAGGTGAGGCCCCACAAGTGCTGAGTACAGGGGGCAGAATGACATCCCTAGATTTGCTGGCCACATTATTCCTAATAGAAGCCAGGATGCCACTGGCCTTCTGTGCCACCTGGGCTCACTGCTGGCTCATGTTCAGCCGATAATCAACCAGTACTCCCAGGTCCCTCTCTGACAGGCTGCTCTCCAGCCACTCATCCCCTTGTCTGTAGCGCTACATGGGGTTATTGTGGCCAAAGTGTAGGACCCTGCACTTGGTCTTGTGGAACTTCATATTATTGGCCTCAGCCCATT
>JANHFX010005838.1:10975-35235 GCA_027560015.1 Chloroceryle amazona | reverse complement strand
GTTGCGGCACCATTCACAACCTCTCTCTGTGCTCAGTCATCCAGTCAGTTTTTAACCCAGCGAAGGGTGTACCTGTCTAAGGCATGGTCTGCTAGCTTTTCCAGGAGAATGCTGTGGGAGACTTTGTCAAAGGCTTTGCTGAAATCTAGGTAGAGCACATCAACAGCCTTCCCCTTGTCTACCAGACGGGTCACCCAGTCATAGAATGAAATCAAATTGGTTAGGCAGGACCTTCCTTTCCTAAACCCATGTTGGCTGTGCCTGAGCCCCTGGTTGTCTTCTATGTGACGATTCATGGCACTCAGGGTGATCTGCTGCATAACCTTGCCAGCCACCAAGGTCAGCCTGACAGGCCTATAGTTTTCTGGATTATCCTTCTGTCCCTTCTTGTGGATGAGCATGACATTGGCCAACCTCCAGTCATCTGGGACCTCCCCAGTTAGCCAGGACCAGTGATAAATGATGGAGAGCGGCTTAGCCAGCTCCTGTGCCAGCTTCCTCAGCACGATAGGATGAATCTCCTCTGGACCCATAGACTTGTTAGGATATAAGTGGCCCAGCAGGTCCCTAACTACTTCCTCCTGGATTTCAGGACGGATATTCTGCTCCCTGTCCCCACCTACCAACTCGGGAGCCCAGTTGCCCTGAGGAAAGTCAGTCTTTTTGTTAAAGAATGAGGCAAAGAAGGCATTGAGCACCTCGGCCTTTTCCTTGTCTTTTGTTACTATGTTCCCCCCCTCATCCAGTAAGGAATGGAGATTTTCCCTGGCCCTCCTTTTGTTATTAATGTATTTATAAAAACACTTTTTATTATCCTTGACAGAATTTGCCAGCTTAAGTTCCAACCGAGCCTTTGCATCTCTTATTCTTTCTACAAGACCTTGCAATATCCTTAATCATTTCCTGGTTCATCTGCCCCTTCTTCCAAAGTTGATACACTCTTTTTTTTCTTCTGAGTTCTGGCAAAATCTCCCTGCTCAACCAGGACGATCTTCTACCCTGACAGCTCATTTTTTGGCATGTAGGAACAGCCTGCTCCTACACCTTCATAATTTTATTCTTAAAGTAAGCCCAGCCTTCTCAGGCCCCTTTGCTTTTGAGGGCTGCTTCCCAGAGGACTCTCCAAGCCAGCATCCTGAGTAGACCAAAGTCAGCCCTCTGGAAGTCCAAGGTAGAGATTTTACTGACAGCCCTCCTAACTTGACCAGATATTGAAAATTCTATCATACCATGGTCACTGTGCCCCAGACGACCTCCAACCACCACATCTTCCACCAGACCTTCCCTGTTCATAAAGAGTAGGTCTAGCAGGGCACCACCCCTTGTAGGCTTGCTCGCCAGCTGCAACAGGAAGTTGTTATCCACACATTCCAGAAACTTCCTGGACTGCCCCCTTTCTGCTGTATCTTACTTCCAGTAGACATCTGGTAGGTTGAAGTCTCTGATGAGAACAAGGGCTAGTGAATGTGAGACATCTCCAAGTTGTTGAAAGAATATCTCATCAGTGTCTTTATCCTGGTCTGGTGGTCTGTAGCAGACTCCCACCAGGACATCAGCCTCATTGGCTTTCCTCTTCATCCTTATCCATAGACTTTTCACCTTGGTGTGTCTAACATTGAATTCAAGAAAGTCAAAACACTCCTTAACATATAACACTGCCCCTCCACCTCTCTTTCCTTATCTATCCCTTCTAAAGAGCCTGTAGCCATTCATTGTGGCACTCCAACCATGCGAATCATCCCACCACATTTCCATAATGGCAATTATATCATGGTTTCCCTGGTGCACAACAGCTTCTAACTTCTCCTGTTTATTGCCTATGCTATGGGCATTGGCATACATGCACTTGATCCAAAGCATGGGTATCACCTCCAGCACCGGTATATCCCCGCAAGGCTTATCTTTAGCAGTCCTGGGTTTGTTCCCCTCCCCCTTCGATTCTAGGTGAAAGCCCTCTCAATGAGGGCTGCTAACTCCTGTGAGAAGATCCTTTTCCCGTGCTTAGATAGGTGTACCCCATCTCCTGCCATCAGGCTTGGTGTTGTGTATGCTGAGCCATGGTCAAAGAACCCAAAGTTCTGTCAGTGGTACCAACCCTGGAGCCAGGTATTAATCTCTGAGATTCTCCAGTTTCTTCCCTCAGCCTTTCATGTTCCTGGCAGGATAAGATTACTTAGGCTCCCGAGTTCCAGAGTAGTGTCCCCAGTGACCTAAAATCATTCTTGATTCTCCTTAGACTTTGTATGGTGATCTCCTCACTGCCCACCTGAAAAATCAGTAATGGGTAGTAATCAGAGGGACCTACCAGGTTAGAGATCTTCTTTGTAAAGTCTCTTACCCTGGCCCCAGGGTGACAGCATACTTCCCTAGGGGTTGGGTCTGGTTGGCAGATAGGGCCCTCCATTCCTCTGAGGAGTCTCAGATTAAACCAGATGTTAAATGATGCTTGTTTTTTCTTCTCTCTATGTATGCTATCTCCTGACAACATAAGTAATGTACACATTTCATCTTCACTGTAGCAGTACCAATATTTTTCACGTCTGTCAGAGACGGAGAACTAAGCAGCCTATGATCTCCTTTTTGTTAAAGAAGAACTAATTAAAATGTACTGGTGATGTTTTCTTTAAAAAGGCTTAGCTAACTGTCTGTGGGACAAATTCTGACCATAGAAGTTAACACAGGAATATTTTCATAAATAACACCTGACTGTATAACCTTGAGCAATAATTCCGGTTTTCAGTATTGATTAGAATATCATATGATAAACTGGATTATTAATTAGAAACCTATTTTGCAGTATGAAGTCATCTGTGCTTCAAAGAACATACAGTGTTACATCTTAATATCATATGACCCTTTTCAATCACTTCTGTCACTTCTTTTTATCTAGGTTTGTGCCTTTCCCCATGCTTCTAGTTCTTAATCTTTTTTTTCAGGTATACATTAAGTCTAAAGACTATCAATATGCAATAAATATAATTTCAAGAAAGTGTCCTTTCTCTGTATGGAGAAATTGATCCAGAGTTTCCTTTTTTTGGAGAAATACCCCAACCCTCTGAGCAACAGCTGGAGGAGGAGGAAGCAGGAAGGAGAACTGATACACTCCATCCAGACGGATGCTGGGATCTCTTCTTGTAAAGCATGACATGCCAGATCCAAATCCATTGCTTTTTTGGTGCTCCAACACACTACATCTTTCAAAAGCAGTGAAAGAAAGGACGCCTTGAACTGCAAATGCTATTTTATCACTAAGTCAACAATAGTGCAGGCCTCAGTGTTTAGCAAGAGCTGTTTACTTTAGACTTGAGAAGTCTCTCACCAGCAAGGGCAGATGGTATGCACCACATGCACAGTTTCACCACAAGGTCCCTATTTTTTTTTGGCGTTGATACTGTAAAGTGCAGAAATGCTGTGTCTGGCCACTATATTTCATGGCTGGTGAGTTCAGGTCAAACCCTCACTGCCTCAGTGGGGTCCCATCAAGGTGGGACAGGGAGGAGAGGGTGGCCATGGTGCAGAAACCACAAGGAGCTCCCTCCCATCCACGCTATTTGCCAATATGGAAAGGAGTCTCCAAAATAGGTCACTCATTAAAAAGTTTATATAGCTGAGTTCAGGAAGCCTCATCTCAGTAGAACAATGGTAAAAGAAAAAAAAAAAAGAGTTTTTATTGAGCCTTCTGGGTAAGCACAACCACTGGTCCAGGTGAAGCATTACCTTCCACATACTCATCCAGCCCCTCAAAGAGCAACCGGTTGTCATTTACCTTTGTGTCAACAACTCTGCAGTCCTTTCTGTACCTCTCCACAGAAACCCAAAGGAGGAAAACTTGACTACAATATAAAATGGCTCACATCTACTGTGTTTTCTTTTTAACCAAGAACACTAATTGAGAAAAAACACTTTAAAAAAAAATCAGACTAAAATCCAATCCTACAAAAAGAGGCCTCTCTTCTCAACTCCCCCTCTCTTTGAAAGCAAGGGGACCACTTATAAATACAAAGTGAAGATTATGTGCTAACATTGGCAGGATTTGAGCCTTACAGCTTGTGAAACTATCCAAAACGTGGTCTTTCTGGCTAGGCAGGGTGAGCGTATTTGGTAACACACTTTCCTTTCATAGTCGTCGGGACATGGGGATATTTTCAGAGCTTGTTGCAACTCCCTTCCTTTGTACGGAAACCAGCCCGCCAGAAGATGGGACATGGAGCAGAGGCACGAGCAGGATGCTATGTCACACAGGATGAAAATTCAACATTAACATGCACCTTCTGCTACCTGTCTGGAAATCCTCCAGCCACAGCATTCTAACTTGTGTAGAAGTGGTGAGGGCAGGTTTGAGCTTTCAAGTGGTGGTAGACCCTCCTGTTCCCCAGTGGCCACAACTAAATGCTCCTTGAGTCCTTCACCTTACTGTGTTTTGCACTGCTTTTCATTTCATACAACAGACTTAACCTTCAGGCTTAACCTTCAAATTCACAAGAAAATCCTGCTTAATTTGGAGCAACTGAATCAGTTTCTCAGAGCTGAGAGAAGGAATCTACACAACTTCTTAAACAGCGTAGAGGCTTTTTGCAGGGTTTTATCTGACTGATCTTACAGCTAATTTTGTTTGGGGCATCATGAATATAGGTTTTAAGATTGTGCCCATGTTGCTCAATAAGGAAGTTGGGGATTGAACACAAGCACCAGAGGCCCAATCTTCTGCACTGTTTAGCTGGTAGGTCATTCTCTGGCACTACTTTGGATTTCTCTAGCTAAGCTCTCTCCCTGTGACTGAACTTGGATGTAATTCTGGCAAGAAATTATTCCAGAGGAGGCTCCTGACTGGCAGCATGGCTAAGACTGCACCAGGTTTGGCTGTTTTTCCTCTGCTACTGTCTCAGTCCTCCAAACACTCTCTCTCAGCTGCCTTTGAACCATTAAGCACTCCAAAATACTGCAGATCATCTACTTCATGCTAGAAAAGCAGCGGTCTGAAAAGCTGCAATGTAGGCCACATTTCATGTGCTTTGAACTAAGATATAAATGCAAAATAATACTGTCTTAGGTTCTAACAACAGCCAAGGCCATGCATATGCAGTGTGGATGCAGTCAGCTTGTTGCAGGTCTACTGTATTGCAGTAGCATAGATGTTAGGTCACTCTGCACAATTGGCCCGGAGGCCAAGGATCCCTTTCTGCAGCTGAGATATTTAGCAGAGTACTAAGAGTTCCTGTCTGTCTCTGAAGATTGGTTTAATTCATGACAGTGCAAGTCCCTAAACCCTACCTAGAAAGCATTACTCAGCTGCTGAGCACCCCTCCTGCAGCAGGTATGTTATTCTTCATACCAAACTGCAAAGTAAGACTCAGAGCTGGTAGACCTCTTCTTTTTGCAGGGGAAGGACTCAAGAATCAAATGGGGCTGTAGGTCTTAGCACGCTTGGCTGACTTCTTGAAACCTCAGGAATACTAAAGTAGCAATTAATCCCAAAATAACAGCTACAAATACTGTTCATAAACTGGGTAAATGAGCTGGGAATGTGACAAATTTCAACTAGCAGCTCATTGTGTGTCACTCCAACACACCTTGTCAGTTCTATCATGAAAATGCAGCCTCCACAAGCCGTGACAAAAAGGAGCCTAACTATGGAAATTGGCTTCTGTGGTCTTTTTAAAGAACTGAGACACTCTAATCACAACAAATACCAAAATACTGGGTAAAAGAGTCCCACAGCTCAATGGCATATTTTGTGAATAAAAAAAAAAGACATTTGCATACTTGCTTCATTATGTCCCATCAGTTCTTGGATCAGAAGGGATTGAACAGCTGATCCTTATTTGCTTGTGAAACAAAGTCTGTAGGAAAACAGATTTTCACAAAGCCCAAACCACTCAATTTGAAACACCACAGACTGAAGTCTCTTGCCAAATATGAGGCAGGATCCTGGGGGAACCCAGGGGACTATCAACTCTGGAATTTGCAATATCCTCAGCCACAGGAGAGATGTCGCCAAAGGGCAGGAACACTGGAAGCTGGGACAAATTGCTCAAACAAGTTTCAAAGAAAGAAAAGTAATTTTCCTCTTCCGCAAGCTTCAGTGTGACCAAAAGCTATTGTTTTCTTAACAACATGGAGAGCACATTTTTACTGAAAGGTGCAGTTTGCAGTCCAAATACTTTTCAACACCGATTCAGTTGACTCTGCTTTCGACATATGATTTTGGGTGGAAAAAAGTGTGATCCAGATATGTAAACCCACAGTTAGTCTGAAATAGGAATCACAGAATACCCATGTGCCATGTATGGAGGAAAAGACCTTGTAGAAGTGACAATCTTAGGAACAATGGAGAGAATTCACAGCATCCAGTGCTCTAAGCACTAAGATGCTTATAAAAGCTGGCAGGAAAGTGTTGAAGACCCACCATCCCTTTTCAGTGTTGGAAATGTTGACAATTCATTAGAAATTAATTACTCTTTCTCTCAAAATGCTTTCTACCCTGTTGTCACTTGACAGCTGAGCAGTTTGCAGGGCTGCTCAGTAACCCAGAGACCAGGGATACATACCTCCTCATGCTGGGATTCACCAGCCAAGAGACAGCTCAGAGCTCTGGGGTGCTGTGGAAGGAACCATCAAGCACATCCGTCATTGAAAATAGTTTGCGATGATCACAGAATGTTAGGATTGGAAGGGACCTTGAAAGATCATCTAGTCCAACCCCCCCAGCCAAAGCAGGATCACCTAGAGTAGGTCATACAGGAACACATCCAGTTGGGTTTTGAAAGTCTCCAGAGAAGGAGACTCCACAACTGCTCTTGGGCAGCCTGTTCCAGTGTTCTGTCACTCTCACAGTGAAAAAGCTTTTCCTTATGCTTTTGTGGAACCTCCTATGCTCCAGTTTACATCCATTGCCCCTTGTCCTATCACTGGACATCACTGAAAAGAGCCTGGCTCCATCCTCCTGACACTCACCTTGTATATATTTATAAACATTAATGTATAAACATAATGTCACCCCTCTGTCTCCTCTTCTCCAAGCTAAAGAGACCCAGCTCCTTCAGCCTTTCTTCATAAGGGAGATGCTCCACTCCCTTGATCATCTTTGTGGCCCTGTGCTGGACTCTTTCAAGCAGTTCCCTGTCCTTCTTGAACTGAGGGGCCTAGAACAGGACACAATATTCCAGATGTGGCCTCACCTGGGCAGAGTAGATGGGTAGGAGGACCTACTAGCCACCCCAATTCTAATACACCCCACGATGCCATTGGCCTTCTTGGCCACAAGGGCACATTGCTGGCTCATGGTCATCCTGCTGTCCACCAGAACCCCCAGGTCTCTTTCCCCTCCACTGCTCTCCAACATATCAGCCCCCAGCCTGTACTGGCACTTCGGGTTGTTCTTTCCCTGGGGCAAAACTCTACACTTGTCCTTGTTGAATTTCCTAAGATTTCTCCCTGCCCAGTCCTCTGAAGTCCTCTCTTGCACACCTCTGTCTGGGTCTCTCTGAATGGCAGCACAGCCTTCTGGTGTGTCAACCACTCCTCCCAGCTTTGTGTCATCAGCAAACTTACTGACAATGCACTCTGCTACCTCATCCAGATCATTGATGACTATGTTGAATAGTACTGGTCCCAGTACTGACTCCTGAGGGACTCCAATAGATACAGACCTTCAGCTAGACCCTGCCCCATTGACCACAACTCTCTGACTTCTTCCCTTCACCCAGTTCACAACCCACCTCACTATTGTCACTAAGTCCACACTTCCTCAGTTTATCTATGAGGATGGTGTGGGAGATGGTGTCAAATGCTCTACTGAAGTCTAGATAAATCATGCCCACTGCTTGGCCACCCTCCATCCACCTGCTTATGTCCTCATAAAAGGTTGGTCAAACATGACTTCCCCTTAGCAAAGCCATGCTGACTGCTCCTAATGACCCTCTTATCCTTGATATGCTGATATGCTTAGACACAGCACCAAGGGTAAGTTTTTCCATTACCTTTCCAGGGATGGAGGTGAGGCTGACTGTTCTGTAGTTACCCAGTCCTCCTCCCTGCCCTTTTTGAAGACTGGAGTGACATTTGTTTTCCTCCAGTCCTCAGGCACCTCAGCTGTTGCCCGTGGCTTACCAAAGATGATGGAGAGTGGCCTAGCAATGACATCTGCCAGCTCCCTCAGCACCTGCGGGTGCATCCCATCAGGACCCACGGATTTGTGGATATTCAATGATGATGATGAATAAGGATAATGAAGCACTGGATGGTGGGGAAACACCGTGCTTTGGGGTTTTCAAGACCCAGCTGAAAGACTCTTAAGCAACGTGATCTTAATCAGTCCTGGCCGTTCTTTGAACAGGGTTTTGCACCAGATTATCTCCTGGAGCCCCCTCCAACCTAAATGACTGATACTGCAGCAAGTGTGGAAACTATTGGTCGAAAGGAAAGTGGGTAAGAGGCTACCTAACCCTTTAAGCTAGCAATAGCACTCAGATAAGAGCTAGGATACTCAGAAATTGAGGGTTTTTTTTTGCTTATGCTAAACAGAAATAAGCCTGAGAGCTGGAACTCAGGTTCAACCTGTTGTACAAGCAGTACACCTAAAACTGGATTTGTAAAGGAACTTAAATGCTATATACATCAGTCTGATACTCCTTTCTCACTATCAGGAAAACACATCTGGTTAATGTGGATACTGAAGAGCACGATGCTGATGCTCAGACTGGCATAAAATTGAGACTGACCAAATTTGTTTTACTCTAGTTACAAGCAGCCGTGACAGACCCAAGGGGGCTCCATAGCAGGCTATCTGCACAGTATTTCCCAGTAGTCCAGATAATAGAGACACAGCCTGGGAAACTAAAGATGGTTCTCCATGCAGCTAGTTCAGTTGCAAAGGATTTACAAGCTCAGGATCTGGGGCATAGCTTGGCTGTGGTAACTTTTCCAAACTCAAACCTAAACCATGGCTGACAGCAGTATGGTTGCTGTGACTAGTCCAATGAGTGCAGAGCTGGCAGCCTAACAAGAGCCCATGGTATTCACTGATTCATCAAACAGATAAGCTGTCTCTGGATAGCTGAGAGTTAACTGTATGGTGTTACTCATTTGAAGGGAAAAGCAATTCTGTACTAATTAGGAGCACAAATACTACTGGATTACTTTTTATACATTTCACAAGCCCCAAATATAGATTAAATCACACACACTAGCTGCTTAATCACTTCTGTAATACTGATGCTGCATAATTAGAAGATCTAAAGGTGATGAGGAGCAGGACTGTGCTAAACACTGCCCAAGCATTTACATTGGCCTCAAAAACCAGAACAGAACAAACCAAAGGAAATAAAGATGCAAAAATCATTATCACTGCAATTTAGAGTTTAGGGCTGAGATGCCGAAGTAATAAATGGCCTGCTGAAACTTTCAAAGAAAACCAAAAGCAAGCCTTACTGAATTTGTTAAAAAAAAAAATAAAAAAAAATGCTGCTACACAGCACATGTAGGAAGAACTAAGTTCATTCAGTAGTTTGAAGAGAATTTGTTCAAGTGTATCATAGAATAGTTTGGGCTGGAAGGGACCTTTAAAGGTCACCTAGTCCAACCCCCCTGCTGTGACCAGGGAAATCTTTAACTAGATCAGGTTGCTCCAAGCCCTGTAAAACCTGACCTTGAATGTTTCCAGTAATTGAGCACGTTTGTCCCCATCTTTCTTATAAGGTTCCTTTAAGTACTGAAAGGCTGCAATACAGTCTTCTTGAAGCCTTCTCTTTCTCCAGGCTGAACAATTCCAGTTCTCTCAGCCTTTCTCACGGGCGAGGTGCTTCACCTCTCTGATTATCTTTGTGGCCCTCCTCTGGACCTGCTCTAACAGATTCATCTTTCCCGTCGGAGGACTCCAGAACTGGACACAGCTCTCGAGGTGAGGTCTCAAAGTAAAGGGGCAGCATGACCTTCCTCAACCTGCTGGCCACCCTGCTCTTGATGCATCCCAGCATGTGGTTGACTTCTGGGACAGAGATTGTGGGCTCATGTCCAGCTTTCCACTTACCAGTACCTTCAAGTCCTTCTCCATGGGGCTGCTCTCAATCACACCACCCCTCAGCCTATACTGATAACTAGGGATTGTCCTGACCCAGATGCAGGACCTTGCAGTTATTTGATTTTTGAAACCAAAAAGCAAATGAAGAACAATGTATCTTCCCTTATTCAAAAAATATTTATTTTTAGGCTACAAAAACAAAGCTTCTTCTTGCATTATGCATCCTCAAGAGAATCAACATAGGCAAGAATTACACATCTTGCATTGCGTATACTTGTCAGAGTTGACACACACACGCAGTCTTAAGAACTGTACTCAGTTCACAACATTCCATTGGAGAGTCTGATCAGGGAGGCAAAAAGAAAAGCCCAACCCCTTACTGAAGACATTTCTCAGAAAATGGCATATGCTCAAAATTTTGAGTTATTTATTGAGTTAGTTAGTTATTACCAACACCTTCTTTGACTCAGAAAATCATGATTTTTTCTTTGTAGGGAATTTTTATATCATGGATTATATGTATTCTAATTATGGATAGACTCCAAATACAAATTCACTTGCAAAAGCATAACTGAAGGACACTTTCTTCTCCTTAGGTGTTGTTAATGCTGATGATTTGCAAGGCAACACTTTGCAGAACTACAGTTACTTTTGTACAACTGTCTGTGATGGAAGTCAAAAATCTTCTTGATCAATTTGATTCTTAAATTCTTGGTAACTCATTGTTCTTGAAGTAATTTTCACATTCACACTTCAAAGAAGCACAACCCTCCAAGACAATCAAATTAAGTGCCTCAGCCTATAGGAACTGCAACAACATTCATCCCTTAGCTGTCTACATTCCCCAAAGGAAGAACAAAACCTCCATACAAAAAAACCAAAAACCTCCATACAAATTAAATGGAAAAATCAAAGTTAGATGCAAGTAAAAAAAACCCTAAACACTCCAATATGAAAAATTTAACACAGTATTTGAAATTTATCATTCACTGAAATATGTATTAGACACTTTTAGTAAAAACTATCCGTGTTTGGGACTATGTTCCTCCTACAGCTGTCGCTGTTACTGGACAGATAATATTTCTAGTAAGCAGCAGTCTCTCTTAAAAAGTGCAAAATTTCTAAGTAGAATGGTAATTCCAAGGAGGTTGATCACAAATCTTAGAAACTTCTTTGTACTAGGTAGTTATACAGAGATCCACTCAAGATCAGGAGCAAGTGTTCATGAATGCATCACGTCCATCTAAGCGATTTTAAGTAGCATGCTGGGAGCAAACATACCTTTTCCACTCTAAGCTGAACCTCATGTAGCCATTGCCCTAAGTGAGCAGCAAGAAAGATGCCCAGCATCACAAGATTTGTGACAAAATACAAAGTTAAAACCACCGATTTCTTCATTAATGTAAACCTCAGTGCTGCAAGAGCTGATGTGGCTGCATATGCCATGCAGATTGTATCATCGAAGACAGGGCTGCAGAATGCATTCCTGCTGGCAAGTCTGGGAAACAGCCAGAGGCGTTTCCCATGGGGTCAGCTAAGCTAACAACTGCTGGCCAAATAGCTTTGAGGACAGCCAGGTGGGATCTCCTTCTTCCTGTCCAAGTGAAGGCGTTTGCTATTCCAGTTGTCTCCATGCAGAAGAGAAAACCTGAAGGCCCTTCTCACAGATTATGTAGGTACACGAAGTGGTTGGTCAGCTGGGGAAGAAGGGGGTGAGGACTGCACTCAGATGTGGTCCCATGATCTTGCCAGAAACACCTGCCACATCAGCTGTTGCAAACCCAGAGTTAAAGGTCCAAGCACTCCTCCTCCCCTTGTTTTTCTTGCTCTCTTCACAGTGAATCTCTGCTTAATATGCAATCTCAGTTTGAACCTGTGACATAACCAGAGCACACTGTGTAAAGGCACTCGCCATCCTTATGAAGGAGGAATCAGGCAAAGACCCAAGCCAAGCCATATGTAACCTGCCAAATCCAACATGTCACATCAGCTTTCAGTCAGAATTCAGAAACATTTATATCTCCTGAGTGTGTAGACTTAAAAGTTTTTTAACCACAGGATTATGGTGTCGGTGTTTCTTGTATTTAACATATGCCCAGGTCATGATGAACACAAGCAGAACTGGAAAAAAATGTTGCAAGTTTCCTAAAAAAAACCCAAAACAAAACAAAACACCACCACCAACAACAACAACAAAAAAAACACCACAAAAACCAACACCACCCACATAAAAACAAACCAAAAAAACAACCAACCAAAAAAAAAAAAGAAAAGACAACAAAGGTGCCCAAAACTTTGATTTCTCGGGGAAAACTTAGCAGCACTTGAGATTCCAAAGTAGTGTAACAGTACAACTGGCTTCTGACAATTATTTACAACAGAAACTCCTGGTGTTTTGCTTAACCACAGTGTCAGACTATCCTCAAAGTAGCAGCTTTGGGATCCAATTTGCATTTCTCACAGAAAGCATTTAGTTTATCGATTTAATCTGCAGATTTGATTTCCATTGGTCTGTGTAGGTGGAGAAGTGAACTGATAGAGCCCTCTTCACAAGTCCTTTGTTCTAAGAGGTAGAGAGGTAAATTTAAGCCATTAAAAAGAACTCGTCATCCTTTAAGATGGAAATCCGTACAAAGACTTTCTATGAAAGTTGCAAGAGAGATTGTCAAATTAATTCATTAATTAATTAGAATTCAGTTGAGACTCAAAGAAGAGCAGAGCAATGGTCTCACAGGTGCTTATGCTCTAATTACATGACAACACTAGCCTTATTCCAGTAATGCTTCCACCAGTAAGACCTGCAGAGCTTCACTCAAACACCTGGTCACTTACTAATGAAAAAAACCACCTAAGATCACAGACTCCAGAAGTGAGTTCTCACCAGCTACATACAGCAGCAGCAAGTGGACTGATCAGTGACGCTTCTCAGTTTTATTAAATGACATGACTCAATTAATGAACACATGTAAATGAAGATTGCTATAGTTATTTTACTAATAAAAAATTTATATCAGCAGGAGCTGCCTGTTCCATGTGAAAGCGAGCATTTGGAGGTCGTGGGACTACACCAACCCAGAAAATTAAGGAGGGGCATCTGTGCAGCCACGTATAATGAAGAATCAATGAACAACTACTCGTATTACACTAAGGATATCCCCAGAACACAGCGTTTCTTTGACCACAAGAAACATTAAGAGTGAGGACTACAAGAACAGATGTAAAAACATGGGGATAACTGTAACCATACCTCAATATAAAAATCAAAACATTTCAAACTTTTTAAAGCATATACCTTTCTGTTTTACTCAGAAATATATGAACAATAACTCAAGAGCTGATGCTGTTTGCAATACTTTTAAAACTCAATGCATATAAGTTTCCTTATATAATAGGCAAAAATCGAGGAAAGATGACTCTTCCTTAATTTGGGAAGGGTGGGAAAAAACCAAACAATTATGTATTGGAAAAATGTTTAAAAGTTGATCACATAGGTACTTCAGGAGCTGAAGAAAAATATATCTAAACCAAATCATGCCACTGTTTTAATTCCACTTGCACATGCAATACAACAGGTAGATGGCAGAATAACACATTTTATGCATTTTCAGTCATCTGAAAATCCTCGCTTTTAAAAAATTGACTTATCTGTAAAATATGGTCATATCAAAATATAAAGTGTCATTACAGTTAAGAAGAAAAAAGTTAGAAATTGCTGGGTGGCACATTTATTGACTTCAGCCAACATACAGTAGGGCAGCCTTCTGCTTGTCCTTGTGGGATGCATCACAAGGGAACAGAGAAAGGAGAAGGAGCATGAAAGCAGAAAAGACATGCTAAGTAGAGAAGATACAGATGGCAAGTCTTCTTGGAAGTATAAAGGAAAAAGGTATGGATCTTGAAATGCTGGAAAACAACAACATACATAGGACAAACAGTACACTGGACTCCACAGCTTCTGGGTAATATATATGAACCATCTTTTAGCACAATGAATTATATTTTTTTTCTTATTGAGAAATACCCACTTCGATACCAGAGGTTACCCACCTTCCCTTCAAAAGTCCAGGAAGCAACAGTAATGCCATGAGATGAACTATTTGTTTATATGAACAATGCAAGCAACCACACAGGAGGGACTCATGCAGAATATTATGGGAAAATATGGGAAAATATTCTCAGAAAGTGGAAAAGGATGAAAAGCTTTCTGATGTTATGATAGCACATTAACAAAGCCACTTTTCCCCACCTGCTGTCATTGTTCAAAGGGTGGGAAGCAGACCCAGAAAGAGCAGGAAGCTGAAAACAGGTTAAAAGGTGTTGCGAGATGAGAACAATGTCCATGCTCTAGATGAGACCATAAAGTAAAAGCTTGGAGACAAGCTGCGCTCTGTAAGAGCACTAGAAGCATGTGTGATAGCTCATTTCAGAAATGTTTTAATAGAGTTGTAGGATACTTGAGCCACGTTCAAGATGTCCATTTTCCTGTGGTTTCCACATGAACAAAAGTACATTACAAAACAAAAGAAATTGTGTTCATGCCAGTTGCTCAAAAAAAAATGGAATCTTCCCTCCCCACCTTCCCTCCTCCAGCTGTTTTTGCCCCAGACTTCAAAGCTTTATTTTCATTCATAAAAAAATCTGTTTACAGTCAACTTCACGGCAAAACTGGAGCTTCCCCTCCTCCCCCCCCTCCAAGACACAAAGCAAAGCTGGCCAGGTGTCTCTAAACCACAGAGGCAGCTGCTCCTAAGCAAGCTCACAGGAAATAGCAAGGAAAATATGCAGCATTTGACACATCTGGAATAGATTGGAGAGTCTTTGAAAACAGTGTCCCAATTCCCTTCCTCCTGCTGATGAGATTTCAGGCTACCGAACTGCTGCATCAACTACAGAGGAACAGATACTGTGTGCATGTTTTTAACCCTCCATATTCTTTCTGTTCAAATGAGAATTTTTCCAAGCTACTCCAGAAAACCAAAAAATACCCACAACAAAACCAAGTAGCTGTACGAAGTCTTCTGAGCAGTGGAGCAAACAGAAAAAAATCATTCAGAAGGCTGATACTTAATTTGGGAAAATTTATAGAGCTGGGAAATAGTACTAGTTGATGTTGATAAACATACAATATTGAATCATTTTCTATGCTTTGCACAGTTGTATTAAGTCATTAAAAGAAACATCCTTACAGTTTGTTGCCATAAAACATGAGATAGAAAGGAGAAGAGTAGACAGGACTGACTAGTAACTATTAATAATTGCTCTGTAGTTTCATGTTGACACAAATATTGCAGATTGCATTTTTCAATGTGAAGTACAAAAAAAAACCCAAAAAGCATAAAATTCTTAATTAGCAAAACAAAGCAATGATTTATTATCTGCTTCTTTTTCATATCGACAATGAATGCAAAAGAACATAGAAACAAACAGGTAAGTTTAGAAGGAAATCCCAAATCAGATATTGAACATAGTACATAATATTTTTTCCATAAAAAGCTGGGAAGTGGACATGCCCCTAACGTTTTAGTCACTTTCAGATCTCTGAAAGATTAAGAAAATGAACATGACCAGTTTACGTAGGTGTATTTTAAACACTGATTATAGATACAAAATGGCAGAATTCCAACATAAAAAGAAAAACCGGAGGAAAATACCTGTTTTGGTTTTGTTGGCTTGTTTGTTTTTTTTTTTTTTCCCCCCTCAGAGGTACAACCAATGTATTTTTGCAACTGAGATTCCAGTTGTACAAAGGACTGAGAGATGTATTCTCCTACTTAAGGAGAAGCATAAATTTCATAAACTTCAAAGGAAACCATGCATGCATGAACAGCAGACAGTGTCCCTTAAAGAGATGATAATTGTAAGAAAGTAATGGTGTACCTTAAATGAATACTGGGAGAGATGAAATACACATTTGCTACTTTCAGAACTTTAAAAGTGAGATTATTTTTTTCTTCCTTCATAGATCATATCCAAAATTAATTTAAATTAGTTTATTCTTAGGAAAAGTTAAAGTATTTATTCTAAACAAGCATTTTAAGATGTCTAGATTAATTTTTTTTTTTTTTTTTTTTTTTGAGAAGCCCATAGTGTGGATGTTGTATTTATACGGAACTTAAGACTTCTTAAACTGAGTCAGTGTTACAACCCAGGGAATACATTTGCAATATTCTGTTTCAGGAGCAAAGATGCACCTACGAGGATCCAGATGCATAACCAGGGACTGAAGATGTAAGGCTGTCCATCCCTGCTACCGTGAACAAACTTTGAATTTCAGTGGGATCATGTATATGAATAACGACTTTCAGGCTCAAACCCAAACCAAAGGTAATAATATTCACATGAAGAAAGTTAGAATGAGACAATTTAATGCCTTCACCTCCAAAATTACATGTAATAGTAACAACTATACCCTTAACAGCCAATTAACAAAAAAATATGTATGTAGCTCTAAGATTAAACAAAATTTAGAGAATATGCTGTTACAAAATATATTTTGACATATTTTCTAAGAAGCAGTTCATACAGTCATTTATGCAGTTATTTACACGGGACTCAAAGTGGAGTATCAGTTTTAAGTAAACCAGTATATTGGTTTGAATTTGATAAATTATTGACAAACACAAGTTTGTGTCAAGGAACTTTGGGGTTTAGTAAACTTGTGATGTTCTACACAATCATTAGATGAATCTAAGTTATATAAAAACCTGTCTGAACTGTTTAATCTGAATCATTTAATGCATTTTATTGTGCATTCATATTCAAAGTTAGATCAACAAGCTAGTGGTACAGAAATGCTGTGAAACAAGATACCACTTAAATCATTCAGATACAACAAGCACAGATTAACTGAGTTTGACCGTACCTAATCTATACTAACAGATGGTTTGTTCTTACTTCAATACTATCTTTCTATTAAGCACATATATATATATATATGTGCTAAAACAAAAGGCAGTGATTATAAATATTTACTAGAATGACCAGAACTGGTACTTAAGCATAAACCACCCTGTCATTCATTTCTGAAGCCGTATCTTCACTAATTTCTCTTCTGGTTTTAGTAGTCTTCTATCCTATTAACTTGGAGGGCTACAGATCATCTGGAAGTTTCACACTGGTATAGGAAAGGAATGTCTGTTTGACGCAGTCTGGAGGTAAAGAAAGAGTTGTACTTCAGTTCATTGCAGTGATTCACTAGAAGCAGCCTTGCTAACTGTTGTTAAACCTAGAAGCAAAGCAGCAGACTTTTTCCTCCCCTCTGTCAGAACAGGAGAAAAAAAAAAAAAAAGGCAAAACCTTACTGTTACTTTGTTGTTATTTCAAAAAGACACCTGAGAATATTTTCTAACTGTAGAGGTAATATTTGTTATTCATCAAAATGAATAGTCACCATAGAGGAAGCTACCCATCTATGCAAGAACAGGGACATTCAAGTGTGATAGTAATTAATTTGAACTTTCTGTTTCAACACTTAACATGCTTCAAAAAAATAGTGTGTCCAGCTCTCTAAACACTCCACAGACCTTATTAGCCCATACATCTCAGTGATTCTTACAGGTAAGGGAAAAATTCAAAGCACTGAACTCAGATACGACAGCTCATTAATTTAATTAAATTAAATGACATTCTGTGTCAAGGCAAAATTTTAACTGCAGAAGAGCAAAGAAACCCAGACCACATTATCCTACACATTCATTCTCTTCAAAACTTTTCAAACACCAGTTAGTCCTAACAATTATTTTTGAAACAGTATTTTAAAAGTTTATTGTACTGAAAGCAAATAGGTTATTTTCAGTCTCGTCTCTACAAATTTTGGTATTCTGAAGAGGTTATCACATTATTAAGAAAACGGGCAAAATATAACTTGTAAAAAGGAAGTGCTTCCATGTAGCTGCCAGTTTAGGTTGGTTACCAAAAGGCAACATACGCCTTATTTATTTAAGTTACTACATGATTTTGACAAAATGGCATATTAAAAAGAAATATGTTACACTTCTGTTAGCATATTTCCTCCAAGATCAATAACTATGTAGTATAGCATAGATACTTGTCATTAGCTGTTTTTAAATGTCTATCACTATCTTATACAAAAGTAACCACTTTCTTTCCACTGTATCCGTTTTTTTCAGGATTCGGTAATAAACTTCTGGTTACTTCATACTGATCCTGTGACCACTCTTGGAGAAAAATTATAAAAATCAGCTTTATTACAGCAAGCATAGCTTCTCAGATTAAAATACAGTATTTAGGAATTTTAAGCAAACTGCAGAGTAATAAGAATGCTACAGTACTAATTTCTAGGTTTAAATTTATGACCATGTCATGCAGTGGAAGTAAAAAACCAAAAAGTTAAACAAATATGGAGACCCCCAGTTTAAGTCACATAGTGAAGTCCACTAGATCCACCTAACAGATAAGAAGTATTTAAAAGAACAACACCCCCCCCAAAAAAAAACACCAAAAAAACCCCCACAACTGGCTATGTGCCAGACTGATTAGTTATCTACCTGAAGTATATATAAAGCACGTTGCTGCATACATAGTCATGTGCAAGCATGATTACTGTCTTAATCCAATCATGTAAAGAGAGACAACAGTCATCTATGGTTTGCATCTTCAGACCCGTGTCATGCAGATATAATACGCAGGCAGATTAGTGCTTCCTAACTTGCTGACAACAGGTTGACTACTAAAGCCATTTTTCCAACACAGAGGACAGTATCCTGACAGGCAGCAGATACTGTTTTCTTGGCTAAGAAAAACATCAAGTTTCCCTTTGGTTTTGTTACTGAACATTAGTTCCAAGGAGGACTGGAGGCAACAAGGATGCATTATTTACTTTCAAATTTCGTAACTTCAAGAGATTTCAGGTATTTCAAATTCCACATAGAAGATATACAACACTCATACCAGATGTTCAAAAAGCATGTTTAGATCTTAAAACATGTTTAAAAAATTGTTTTGTGGTAGAAGTTTGATTAGTTATTTTTAATTATATAAGTAATTATTAAGAAGTATTCTCAGTTTTTCTGGGAGAAATTTATCACTAAAAATTGCTTACCTTCAGTACAAGAAAAAAAATCTTGTTCTGTGAGCAGCTGCCATGCTTTCAGACATATTTCTGACTTTAAGATAATTAACAAAGCCTCGAAAGAACAGGAGGAGTCCTGAAAGTGTAGAAAAATGCACAAAATAAAGTATATCAAACTAAGTACATGCTATCACATATTATTCTTATAAAATTATTTATTTTTTTTAAACCTAGATTATAGTAAATGAAGTGAGGTCTTTATGCATCACAAATTCAAGAAGCAAATCTTCTGCTTTTATCTTGTGACAGCAGGATACAGCCTTATGGAAGGCTTTTCAGAAATTCTGTACTCATTCTGAGGTCAAGTATGATCTGCTAAAGAGAGCGCATAAAAGAATTTTAAAAGAAGAAAGAAAATAAACAGTCAAACCAACCCAAATAAAAATGACAAAACCACCAAAAAGCAACCCCCAAAAAACCCAAAAAGATTGCACACTGCATGTTCCTTTCAAGCAGAATTCTTAAATAAGTTACCTAGTGTCTTAGAATACGACCCAAACCACAAAGTGGACCTTTAGAAATATATAAGATAAATGTACCATGAATCAAAGTGTATGTGGGAGATGTGTGAGCCCCAAAACCCAGGCAGTACAGACTGCTGTAGCAACAAGTCAATAATAAATTCTAGATTACGGCTTGAAATTTAACTGTCCAGGAAAACACACACATCCAAGAAGAAGAACAACAACAGTAGATTCAAAGAAAATTGCTCAACATGCTATGATTACATGTCTGGGGTTTTTTTTTTCCAAGTTATTTTTATGTATTTAACTGCATTTGGAAGAGTCTTTCAGCTCTGGTAAGAGTAACAAGAGATACAGAGTAGTCACACAGAAGCTACAGTTGCAGCATGATGTTGCCAATGTAACTGTATCAATGCAGAGAGTCACTGGACAGCTAAAGAAGCAAACCCAGAAAAACACATCATTGCATAGTGCACACAGTTCTTTGCTCCATTTTCCTCCACTAAATACACTTCAACAGATTAATCCATTAATCAGTTGGACTTAAGAGAATCCAGATAAAACAACGCCAAAAGAGCTGGAGGGGTTGCACTCCCATTTCCATGTCCAGTCATGAGAAACACAAGGCTAGAGAGCAATTCTACTCATTTAGTGAACACACAGGTACCTTGAAGATATATACTTATGTGTAAATATACATGCATACATTAAGATTCCAAAGGTGCAAATGAAAATCTAAGCTGTTACTTAACAAGTTTAGCAAAGGATTTCATCCTTTTCATTATCTTACATCTTAATAAACAATCTCCATGGTTACATTGATATTTTGCTGTCATGCACTTTGTCTTCCTGCTTCCAAGTTGAGACTGCTTTCCTATACTCACTTCTCTAAATATTTATTTGTAAATTTTTGGTTTATTCACTTTTTTTCCCCTCTTGTTAAAACCAAAGCTTCATTAAGACACACACACACACAAAAAAATAAAAGCAAACCAACACAACAAAACCAACCAAACAAAAAAACCCCCAAGCAAACAGCAAAACACAACCACCAAAAAAAACAACCAACGCAGCCAACCCAAACACAAAGATTGCTCTGTTAACCACTGGAACTTTAACCTAATCCAGATACATTTCTGTGATTAAGGTGAATTCTCCACAGAGAAAAAAAGCACTAAAATCTGGATCAATTCAGAAGCTGTTCTACAGAAGCTTTCTACAGAAGCTGTTACCAGTGATAGTCCTAGTCCATGTACCCCTGAGAAGCACCTGAAAGAGCAAAAGGTTGGCAGGCAGCTCTTTACATGCCTGAAAGCATACTTTCTGCATTACACGTAGTGGAAAACCAGTCCAAGTTCAACCCGTATTTTATATTTCTCTGTTTAGGGAAGAAAAATAAAACAAACAACACAAAACACTTTCCATTGTGTTCCTCAAAAAGAAACATCAGCTAACATTTAAATTTAAAAATAAGAATTGTCTCTGCCTTGAATTTGTTCTCTGTACATGACAGTTCCTTGGAAGCAGACCACTTCACTTTACTGTGAAGCATGAGCAGATTTTTCCCAGACATTGAAAGAAGGGAAAGGAGCAGAAACAGGTGAACACCAGAAGAGAGGAGAATATGGCAACAGATGGGCTCAAGTATGTCCAAAGCACTATGGAAAAGAAAGAATCTAACTTAATTCATTCACTCCTGAAGAGCCACTGGACATGTTACTTCATGTGCTCTAAATAGGAAATTTATCTGAAACAATGAAATACAGATCTGCTTGGCAGAGCTCCCGTGACTTGATAATACTCTTCCATGTCCTGCTGAGTAGCTCTGTTGGGTTAAATCCTTCTATGGTGTTCTAGCAATCTTGGTATATCCGTTTTATCAGTTTAAAAACACTGTTGGCATATTTCATACAAAACATTCGTAAGATAAGGGAACACTGACTGCTGGATGCACTTTGCATGCTTCACAGTGCCTTTTATTCCAAGGAAAAAAAAAACTTTGTGAGCTAAAGTAAAAACAAAACCCACAAACAAACAAAAAACACCACCACCACACAAACAAAAAAAACACAAGACCAAGCCCAAAACCAACACAAAACCAACAACTTCAAACAGTTAAGGTTGAAGATAAGGCTTTCCTAAATTTAAGTGAGCTAACTTTTGAAAAAGTGCTGCAAAAGACTAGGGAAAAAGAGAGACTACAAATGCACAGCTTTTTCCATAGACACGGTGGTGAAAAAGTTAAGGGAAGAACACACTATTTTGACAAGTGAAAAGAGTGTCAAATCCCAATTTCAGGCACCACATGGGTCTGTTTTAATTAAAGGTGTATCTGGAGATATTTGTACTTGTAAAGAGTCATTTCACTTGCTACTTCAGTGAAATTACCTCAAATAGAATATGAAATTATTCAAGGCGCTGGTGCTGTGATGCATTAAAACATTTGCAGTTTCTGTGCATCTCAAGCAACCAACTGAACAGTAGAGCAAGCTGAGTATTAAGAAGTCTGATCAATGTCTTTGAACTTTACTAAAAGGCAGATCGAACAAGTTCTATGTAATATCATTTAAGATTTATGGCATTTCTTGAGAGATAGTGACAGTCAGGATCTCACTGTTGATTTGTGCTGGGGTTTTTTTTGTGTGGTTTTTTTTTGTGTTTTTGTGGGTTTTTTTGTTTGTTCATTTGTTTGTGCTTTTTCATTGGTTTTGGTTTGGTTGGTTTGTTTTTAAATTTATGTATCTTTTCATTTTAACATTTGCTGTTAAGCCACTTGATTCACTGACTCTAAGGAAAGAGTGCCACCTACTGAAACAGCAACAGTTTACTACATTTCCAGAGCTTGGAAATAAAGTGAGTAAGTAGCATTCACTTCTGTAAAAGAAAATAATTATAATTTGAATATGCAATCTGGAAAGTCCACAGCAGGAAAAAAGTTATAGTGGTTGGGGTTTGGCAGATCATAATTAAAACCAGACAGAATAGTATAATTTGATGCACATAAGACTTTGAATATGGGCACACAGACCTCTTAAGAGAAAGCTGACATCACGGGAGCACTGTGATCAGAAAGCATGAAGCCATTCTCTCATCTGATTGAGAAACTACAGATGCAGTAGGCATTTCAAAGGACTACAAAAGGCATTTCATGACCTATGTACAAGACAGCGAAATTTATCTTCCTAGGATCAGTCACATTTCTTAAAATTTAATACCTGATATACAGGTTTATATACGTAAGTACTAGTTATCACTCACTTTTAATTATGTTCTCTACATAAAGCCAAAGTTTCATTACACAGTTCTGCACTCCTAGATCAGTAGAAGCAGCATAAAAAACACCTATTACAAGTCTCAGGTATGCAAATAACTACGTTATGTAGAATAAATTTTTTTTGATCTGAGGTTTATCTGAATAGCCCACAGTTCACATAATAACACCACTATGGTAACCGGTAACATCATGAATACTGTGGAAATAAAAACAACACACAAAACTATCAGCTGCTAAAGAAAAACACAGAGCTAAACATATACAGAACTCTTACAGTGACATGATTTGTCTTTAAGTACTTTTACATCAAACCAGAAATGTTTTCCAATGCCACTTACCAAGTACAAGAAATATCCACCAAAGCCAGTACTGTCCATTGAAATATCCAGTAAAGTAATCTGAAAACTGAAATCCATACACAAGGCTTAGCTGCAGACAGATGACTAAGACACACTTAATGTGCTATGCAAATACAGAAATCACAGAGGAAAAAGCAAACTTAAATATAAGTACTATACTGAACTAAAATGAAAACCTGGTATTTTTGTGCAGTAGTTTAATAAACAACTAATGCTTCCAGTGTCACTTGGTCTGTGGCAGTTATTTTAAAACCTCTAAAAAAATATGTCTCTCTGTAAACAACAACCCACCAACCCTAAACTTGTATTCTTGTATTACTTGCCAGAATCATTCTATTATAAGGAATTGCCACTTCTTGATTCACACACCCCCCCCCCCCCAATGCTTACCATCCCAAACACATTACAGCAGCCTGCTGCTTCAGATATTATCACCAAAAGCCACATTAGTTTAATCTTATCAGACAGGGATGTTCTGCTGACCCCTCAAAACAGCAGCTTTTGACCTTCTCTATACCCCCTACTGTTAATCGCTGCCAAGAATACCAGCCCCATAAAGACCCACAACTCATTAAAGTCTTTTCATTTTCAAACCAGCATTCAGTTCCCAGCAGTGAGCTGAGCGCAACTAAATGAACCTTGAAGTGGCATTTCAACTGTTCCTGTTAGTGACCATGGTAGACAGTTTTGTCCTCCCTGTGATGTGGGAGGCAGCTGGAGGGCAGAATGTGATGGTATTGGAGACAGGTATCTGTGCCTTTACCAGACTCCAGACTGCATGCTTCGCTGATAAAAAGGCTAATCAAACATCTCCAAAACTCATATAAGAAGCAGGAATGGGGAGATGTGTGAAAAGTTTCCAAAGGGAATAAAGCCTATTTAGTAGTTCTGCACATTTTTCAGTATATTTACTGCATCCTGCCACAGAGTTTCCCATTTGCCATTTCTCGGACATGTCAGTGGTACCAGCCAAGACATCACATAGCTCAGAAATGTAATTCAGTCTACTCAAAAAAAACAGGGAGGGGAAGGGAAGGAAGAAGGGGAGGGGAAG
>JANHFX010005838.1:0-10875 GCA_027560015.1 Chloroceryle amazona | reverse complement strand
GGGAAGGGAGAAGGGGAAGGGAAGGGAGAAGGGGAAGGGAAGGGAGAAGGGGAAGGGAAGGGAGAAGGGGAAGGGAAAGATACCCTAGATAAAATACTTGTTTATTTACTTCAAGTAATTGTACACAGAGATCCACGGTTTCTCCAGAATATAGCCAGATCATGTGAATCCTTTAAGGTTTAATTGTGTACTGTATTCATGTCTATGGGCAATCGAAGAAAAACATATCAAGAAGCAGAATTGCTAAGTTGAACTAAAGAATTGGTACTTACATGATCCCTACATAAATACTAGCATTCTATGATTTGGCAGAGTAAGCATTTCATATTCTGACACTTAATTAAAATATCAAATGAATACTCAATTCCCAGAAAGTTGACAACATTATTACCATCACCTCATTTGACAGTATTTTCAATTCTCTAAACATATATACCAATGCACTTTTTTTAAAGTTACAATTTCATTTAACTGCAAATAAAATTTACTGAAACCAGCAATCAAATGATGGCCTATGTGCATTACTCTCACACTTTTAGGTAGAAGCAGCCATAGCTGCAGAATTTCCCAACAGCAAAACTGTGCTTTTGTTTTTCCTCCTCCCAGTAGGAACTGATACAAGGGAGCATACATGAACCCAAACTGTCTAGACGCTATAAAGTTTTGCACACATATGCCTGCTTGTGCGTCACCAGTGAAACAAAATTGTCAACATACACTTTATGAGCTTTCTGCTGTTGTCTCTACAACACAGGAAGATGCAAATTCTTTCCTAAGGAAAAAACCTACCCCTGGTATCTTGGAATTGGTCAGCTCTAATATTTTAGGATTAGCAACAGATTATATAGAAGAATTTAAATATAGTCTAAACAATTTAAATATAGTCTAAACACTTCAATTTTTCAAGGAAGTTTAGCGTATAATAATTTTGTGTTTGTTAAGAGCATTTTCAAGCCAATAGGAATAATAAAACTGATAATTAGCACGTTTAGTATGCATCAAGGGAACCTGAAAATATCCCCAATGAACGCAGAGCTGAAAAATTCATGGCTTCTTGCTCCCTTAAGATAAATTCCATCCCAAACCCTGAGTTCCAACTAAATACACCTGAAACACATCTAGTCCAGTAGCATTCCCTAGCCCTGGGGAAGCTAAAAATAAACACCCCAAAAATCTTCCTCAGCTCCAAGAAGGATGCAGGACATGTCCAGGAAGGACCGGTCAATCTTCTCTCTACTATCCTTGTACTACCATGCTAAGACCAAATCAGGTTAAGCTACTAGCACACATACAGAAGAAACACAGTAATAACTCAGAGTTTGCAGTTACCCAAGACTTTTTTCTTCGTTAGGCAAGATGACATCTTAAATGTTGTGTCTCACAGACATGTAGAATTCAAGTTAAGAATAAAATCATTATGTTTCATCTAGCATACACATGCTCAGCTAACTCACTTCCATTTGGCTAACATACGTTTCTGAAAAGTACCTAGTCTTGCTGTGAAAATATCAAGAAATTGAGGATCTAAGATGGTAAAAACATGACTAGCTTCATATTCAATTTTTGTGTTAATTCAATATGTATCTTACAAGGAAAAAAAAAATGGATACAAAGAAGAAATGTTTTCTCATTTCCCTCTAGTCCCCACCGCAACAGGATGGGCCATTTGTAAATCTTTCATCTAGAACGCTATAATACTAGTGACATTTTAGGTACTTGCTCCACTTCTGTATGCTTTTAAATATTGGTTCAAAGAATGAGTCAGTCTGCATTTATTTTAGTGGGAAGATGAACATAAAATGCTACATCAGATAAAAATAGATGAAGTTTCATCATTAGTAAGCACATATTCATATATAGCAAGTAAATTCTCTACTTAAGTGGAAGTCAGAGAAAATTCTAGGCATCCTGCTAAGTACTGGAATTTAATATACTGACTTCTATTTATTATATATCCTTGAATGAATTGTTATGTTTGAGTTCTACAAACAGAATCTGTACAGTGTAATCAAGAAACATACCCGTACAATGAGAATCCATTTGATCAGGGACAGACCAAATCCACAGATTGCACCATACCTTCCAGCTATGGTATTTGTTATACAGAAAGATAAGCAAAATCCAATCCAGTTGAAAATAAATGCCACTATAAAATAAAAGAAACGGTAGCTTCTGTTACTCTGTATAGCTAAGCAAACAGACTTAACATTAATTTCACTTTTTAACTAATAAAGACATGCCTACACAGTAATTCCCTTATGGCAATGCAGGCTTTCAGAGATTGACTTTGAACCCAAAGATTCCCCATGGTATAGTCACTTAATAACAAAGCAAATGGTAAACCAGTTGGAACCTACTACTTTAAACAGGAAAAAAATCCAACACAAAAGAAAGTATTACATTGCAAAGGAAATCTATCCAGATGACACTAAAGACATGAAGAATAAATGCAAACAAAGGACTATAACATAAAAGACTTGGATTAAAACAAAGAAAAAAAATCCTTGCTGCCCTTTTATAACCAAAAATAAAGTTATATGCACACATATGTGCATGTATCAAGGCTGCACATTCAGCTTTATCCAGTTTGCATCAAACAGAAGTATCCCTTCTTGCTCTGTAATCATAGTACAGAAATGAAGTTGACAAGCTGATGTTTCATTGTTTACTGTCTTCTCTTTTAAATCTATATTAAGCATAAGATATAAAAAGCTGTGGAGTTTCAGAAATCAAGAAACAAAAAGGACATTGAGCAACTACCGATGTTACTTCTGTTAACACTTTTACATAACTCCCAGTAGTTTTACAATTTAAAGTTTCATATCTGCATACTTAACAGTCAACAGCATCATCTGTACTGACTGATCTTTAAGGTCCCTTCCAATCCAAACCATTCTATGGTTAGGAATATAAATTTGGTCAGTATTTTTCTTAAACATTAGCTTGTGAGGATTATCTATAAAGAATTTTGATTTGTTGTTTGGTTTTGGGTTTTTTTGTTTAAAAACTTGTTACAACCCCTCCAACAATCTACATGAAGAGGCAATGATTTTCCCACAGATACAAAATTAGTCTGTAAAACTGCAGTGGGACCCCATGAACTGTAAAGGTATTAAAGTTCCAAGAGACCTTTTGGAAGACTTTACATCAACACAGTCATTTTGAATAAGTGAGAAAACATTCTGCCTCAGACAGAACCATAGTTAATGGACAATTGAAAGAAAACCATCCTACCAAACCAAAAACCACGACATCAAAAAACCCACAACAAACAATTCTGAATAAATGTTGATTCAAATTGGTATTTGCAAAGAACAAAATTAAAACAAACAAACAAAAAAAGCAAGCCACACACACACACCAAAAAACCAAACCAAAACCACAAAACAAAATAAACACAAAAAAGCAGAGAGAGCGCGTTTCTATTACTTAAGAACTACACTAGACCCTAACATTTACCTATCCTCCCAAACTACAAGAAAAGCATTTACATTTGAGAAAGCTTGGATACATTGTTTTGAAAACAGAATTCCCCTATTTTAAGCAAGTTGTCCAAATCCACCATACTTTTAAGAATAACATAGTTCAGAAGCTAGTTCTTCAATGCATCTCTGTTCCTGTCTCAGCATAACAGCTTACTGCTCTCTCCCCACTACTCAAGCTGCAAAGAATGATTTCAATTGTGGCTCCAAAGATAGGCAGACAAAAAAGGAGAGAAGATAGCCATGTATCTAATACACTATGCAGACTAGAGAAATTCTTGGAATACTTACAATTTTAATACGTAGTATTAAAAAAAATAAGGATTTTTGTAACACCTGAACTAATTTGTGTACACATTATAAAAATTAGATATTTCCCAATCATAAATATAGTAAGGAGGGAGGAATTATTTCTAATAATCAAAGTTGAACATGGTGACAATTTTACCCTCTGTTCAATTGACCTAAAGTAATATTCAAAATAGAATCCACAGTCACTGGATTAGTATTAGGTGGATATTTAACACTGAGGCGTTTGCCCAAATCCTGAAAACAAAGGTATCACCGTGTTCCAATGTTATTCACAATAGCTTTTTGTCCTTTAACCACTGTACTGTTCTATCAAGTTATATAAACAGACAATGCAAGTGGGAAAGAAAAGGCCTAAATTATACAAAAGTTGTCAACTACACAAGTTCACATACCCCAACAAAACTGGACTATATACAAAAGAAAAATATCTCTATTCCAGTTTCAATCTGTAACCATCCACTAGGAAAATTCAGTAGTGAGGACCTAATGAACATTCCCTGTCTTCATCACTATGAGGAAGGTATTGCTTCCACCTCTGCAAAACCTAGGAAACTTACTGGGGAGACTCTCCCAACATTGCCAAGGTGTTGCATCATTTTAACAAACTTAAAATGGGCAACAATAATGTCTACATGTTTTCAATCTTTCCCATTGCTTCTCTCTCACCTCCCCTGTGTTCTGTTGCTAATCCAAAAATCATCTTCATCTCATTCTGGTTGCAATATCCATTATTATTATTTCCTTTCAGAAATGCATCTCCAGCTTCTAAGCAGACTGCAACAAATACTATTTTTATCTATCTTCCAAATGTTTTACTCCACATCAAGATCAACCTCATCTACCAATCGGTATCTTTTTCCACAATAATTTCCACGTACGTCCATCCTCTGGCAGTCATGCAGGTTGAGCTTTGCAGCCTATGCTGCATCTGCTTAAAAGTTTTTCTGTATAATTCCTGCCTCACATAGTTATTGCAATAAAAGTTGTATTGCCATAGAGAAACCACAGCACAAGTTTCTCCACCAAACTGAGAGATAATACAACAGAGGACAGACAAGTAAAAGGAAGCATCTACAATTTTCTCTTGATTTATCTACTTCCTTCTCTAACAGACACAACTAAGTCCTCATGTCAGCTTCTTGCTGCAACAAAATGCAATCTTCTATTGTTTGCCTGCATCCACTCATTTAGTGAAGTGTAAATGACACTGTAAATGACCTCATCCTTCATATTGCTTCAGCTCCCCGGGATGTTCTCATACAATGTTCCTGGACTGACAGTAATACACACAATCATAAAGATGAAAAACATTCCTAAAAATGAGATAGCACGTCTAACAATCTGCTACAACCATATCAAGTTTTTGACCAAAGCATTTTTAGCTATTGCTTACCCAGCTGCCTCTTAAATTTCTATGGGCAGATTCAGCATGAAAACCAAGCCTTTTGGGTATTGACAGGACTAGATTTAAAATTGGACTCGATCTTAAAGGTCTTATCCAACCTAAATGATTCTATGATTTGATTCTGTGACCGTTTAACTGTTACAGCTGCATTTAAAATGGAAACTAACAGCTCAGAAATTCCTCCTTTTTGTTGTGCATAAAAAAAAAGAAAAATCACTCTGAGAAACTCACCTATTAACAGCTTCTTCTGACATTCTGAGAAGTTTATGTTGTGCTTTATAAGGCACAGTTGACTTAAAAATACATAATGGAAAAAATATTTATTAAGTGGCCTGGTCGCAAAATTTGCCGCTTTCTACATTCATAACAAAATTAATATATTCACTACTACATTCATTCACCTCAAAATCAGAACAAACACCAGCCCTGACCATTAAAAATCAGATTCTCTTCTCACCAACATAATCATAGATTTCAAAAGTAACTTAATTTCTTGAAACACGTGATTTTGCCATATATTAGAAGTATATCAGGTTGTTTTCCAGATTTTTACACCAAATCTCTGAATCAAGTGCTAAAGCAAAGAACCCACCTGTTAATGCAAAGGACTTTTATTCTCTAGAGTATATTGTCTCATTCTATATAGTTATGCTAAACAGAACAGCTGTTTACAACTTAGATGGGAAAAAAGTTTGTGACTTGCACACACCAAGCTCCTAAACCAAACAAAAACCCCAAACAGATCTGGCCACTAGATGGCCTCTGGAGAGCAATTATATGCAACTTGGGCAGCTACCACTAGATGGTAGCTACAATCCCTAGCTGATTACAATATGCAGGTAAGATCAGTAAAAAGCTTATTTTATTATACTTCAGTTGAATAAAATGGAATTTAAAAAAACTAACTTCACTGTTTTATATCTAAAACAAAGGCAGCCTGCCTCTGACACCCTCCTAAGATCTCTCTACCATCACTGTACATAACAGTCAGAGAAGGAAGTGGGAGCAAGGCATTATTTCCATGCCCCTCTCACTAGAGAACAGTTCCTGACACTGTTCTCCACCACTTTAACTGACGGAATCTATTCTAGGCTCTCAGTGATCTGTCACCTGTACTATCACTCTTTACATATATCCCACTCAGAAAAACAAACAAACAAACCACAACAAAACAAATAAACAAAAACCAACCAATGAAAACCAAAAACACACACACACACAAACCCCACAACTAAAAGTTAGCTATACTGTAATTTCATTTTAATTTCTGCTTTCTTAAATCTACATCAACTTTATGCAGAGTTTTATCTCCTTATTTGAGGAACAGAAATACACCACCCTCTATTATGATCTACCCTTATTAAGTTAAGCTCATTTTTCATTTAGTTCTCCAATTTCCGTAAGAAAAACTACTGAAAATTAATATTACAGGTCTATAAATGCTATGAGGTTTTGTGAACTCCTTGTACACTGAGCACAAACAAGTAAACTTTATCAATTACCATATGTAACTGGTTCCTCTAACAGCCAACACAGATCCCAATTAAGCATACAATTGCATAAATATCTTGCAATGCGTTTTATATGCATTTTATTCATAGGCACAGATGGCAGCAGTCTTAGAATAATCAAGAAAAAAATATCAACTACAGAGTATTTTTGCCAAATGTGTAAAAGTAGCACTCTGTGCAGTCAGACTCAACTAAACAAGTATTTGAAGAGAAAGTTTTCAGTTTATCCAACTAAACATCTGCATTCTTGAAGGTGGATGAAAGGTTCTGGACAAGCAGTTTTGGACAACTGCATGTAACACTGGAGCCTTGGATTCCAGTTCAGCTTTTCCTTAGCAGGATTTTTTAGTACTGCTGTGCTCCTAGATTCAAGCCAACAAGTCTATTTTCATCTGTGATTTTAAGGACTTAAAACATATTAAGAGCTAATGATCCACTTGACTTTCAAGTGCAGTACTAGTGAAGGCTTGAACCAGGATTTAAAAGCAAGAACAAGTTTGCAAAATAACAGAACCTAAACAGGTTAAATACAAAAAGTTGTAGCACATAGGGAAGGGGAAAAAAAGGAAAAGAAAAATGAAGCCATACACCCCTTTGCTCCCAATTTATATCCTTTCTATGCTCCAGCTACAGAAAGAAGTCAGACTACAAAACTCACTTCATTACTCTTTATACGTAATTAGATTTGGCTGTGTGAGGTAGGCATATGTATTTTTATCCCAAGAGGAAAGCACAGCATTGTCCTAGTACATTGTACAACAACATGAAAAAGACTTCTGTGAAAGTTCTTTAGTCTACATTTGTAACAGTTAACTGAAGAGACTGAAAGTTATTACATATAGAAGAACTAAGATGAGATCTAGATTTAAAGACATTAAAGATGATTTTGGTAGATAATTGCAACTGGCAAAATGAAGGAGCTTCTCTAACATTACTCAATGGGGTACATAAGTTACAAGATGTGCACAGTACGCACATGGTACCTGAAGAAGTGCTATAATAGTGATGGCCTCATCAGACGATACCTGAAGACAGTACATGTATATATGCCAGTGGTTACTTCAACATAAAAATGAGCATGGCTGGATCTGTTCCAAAATTTTTCCCCCCAGCTATTTAATTCACTACACTAAACTAACATCAGCAACTTTCATATGGCACATCACCTCTCTCTCAATTTTTTTTCTATTTAAGAAGTGATTGCCAGATCTCTGTGATCAAATTCAAGTTGGCAGTCCAACTAGAAGATGACAAATTTTCTCAATTCATAGGTATCGGTGCAGCCTTGCTATGCCTAAAAACATTTATTATGATTTTGCTTTAGCCATTTGTGACAGATGCCAGAGGAAAAAAAGTGTAACATATTTACTACATCTGGAACAGGAAGTGTTTGTATCTGTGTAAAGATTTTCTAAAAAAATCCATTCATTACAGTATATAAATGCAGTTTATCAAAGCTATTTTTACATTCCATAGGAAAAAAAGGTACAATTAAGATATACCTCAGTAGGTCTGCAATACAAGATAACTTACTGAAAAATGCCAACATGAAGATGCCATCATTGCCCACTCTAAGCTGATCTGCATCACTGAAGTCATCTCGTGGTGGATACTCTTCTTCCTGGATTTATAAGTTAGTCATAATTTAGTGAGAAAGTTATTTTAGAATAACTACCTGTAGGATTAAAGTATTAATTATGTTTCTAAAGCTAGAAGAAAATTGACATTTCCATAACATGTCCACATTGAGGAAGTTTAAAAGAAAAATAATTCATATCTATAAACCAAGTGTTATTTGTTGCTTATATTGACAGAGCCCAAATTTTCTGTAAAATCAGTAGAATATATGTACATACTGCCTATGCATCTTAAATGAAGCTAAAAAATTACTTCAGATGACAACCAAAACAATCAAAAATCTTTTTTTTTTACTGTAACTACCTTGACATGCAGCCATGCTGTTACATATTTGAAAAAGTCACTGTTCCTTTTTTTTCCTTTTTGATGAATAACATCAAAACAATGAAAGACAATACAAGTTAAATAATGCTGTCAGTAGCAGAAGTAATACGGTCCAGATGTAATTATGAGTAACAATCTTTTTCTATTTTTTCTCCAATTAAGCATAATTTATTAGAACTGAAAAAAGAAGTGACCTATTAAAAAAGAAGAAATCAAGGGAGATCAGTTTAAGTGAGATAACTTTACTTAAGCTGTTCCGCCTACAGCAAACACTATGACAATGCCATTCTGATTCTAAAACATTATTCAGCTGCTGTACCAAATTTATTTTGTACATGAGCAGTAAACGATCACAGTAATCTAAAACTCCGTCATGTTACTGACATGCTCACCTTTATCACCACAGTGAAATAATTTATGAGGGTATAGTGATTACAGTTAAAAATGTGATAAAAGCAACCTTACCAAAAAAAGGCAGCCAGATTTACTCTTCACAACACACTCATGGAATTCCAGCTGTGCACTTTATTTCAGATTAACCAAGACTCTGTATCAGATAACTTACTTTAAAAACTCTGCTATCACATAGACCCTTCTAAGGCAAGCACAAAAAGCTAGCTGACAACAATCTTAAATGGCTACAATTTAACTGTACATAATTTCAGATGTCCCTAAATGGTCACCTTCAGCGACTATTCAAGTTTATCTAGCTCAATTCTGTTGCAGCTACAACACTGAAGGGCTGAAATTGCATTAACCACCCCCCCCCCAAAAAAAAAAACAAAACAAAGCAAAAAAACACAAAACCAAGCCAACAAAAAAACCCAACTAACCAAAAAAACCAAACCAACCAAACAACAAATAAAACACAAAACAACACACACACAAAAAAACACAAAAACAAAAAGCCCACAAAAAAACCCAAACAAACAAACAAAAACAAACAAAAGTTGCATTTGAATGTGCTTCTCTCCTAAAATGCATGCCACAAAAGTTCCTTTTTCAAGTCAGGACAACAAAAAGTATTTTCATTTTTAATTTTAGAAGGTCTTTAAAACCATATATATTTTTTCTACTTATTTTTTTTAAACTGTCTGCTAACTACTGTACTTCATACTGGCATTTCCAAACCAATTAGTGAATTACTCTCTATGCCAAAAGTTGTTTCAGAAAAAAAAAATAATTTGCTCAACTACAGTAAGTTTGGCACATTTCTCTCTATGCTTCTGCAAGGCTTAGTACACGTCAATATACAACCGAAGGACATGAGAGCAGACCTTTGTAAGCAGGTACTGTTGTAGTAAGTGTGAACAAGTTGTAATTTATCACACTCCATGTCAAAAGAGAATTCTATTAAATTGAGTTCTATTTATTGTCTCCAAAAATTGGCATATGAAATTATCCAAATGTCTAAGAAAACAGAATAGCTTCCTGTGCTTAAATCATATTCAAACCATATCTAAATTATTTAGTTCTATGTGGTTTTATGATTAGTCCTGCAGATGGAAGACACCTATTTGCCACTTCTTAAGTCCCACTAAAATTTGCTGTCTTTCACAGTGCTCTCATTTATCTAGTTGGTGTCAATTGCCTCAGTCTCTCTTCAAAATAAACTTGTTTGCCACCATTCACTAAAGAATGACAGTACACTCTGCTGATGCTCAGAACTGAAAATAATTCCATATTAATACTTCTATTAGCTATTGACATTTTTATCAATGAGAATAATCATAGACTTTATTTATAGACATACATGCTGGGGCTTTTTTTAATGAGAAGAACGTCTTACAACACCACACACAAATCCTTAAGATGTATAATACTGTTTCAGAATCTCATATTGATTTTTGACAAATGTAGCCATGTTAAAAATTGTGGTCAGCATTTCTTGTTTGCTGAATACGATGAGATCTGTATAAATGGAAGACTTCCTGTTCCTATGACCAGATGAACATCTAAACAACAAAATAACATTATCAGAATAAGTGGCATGTTACAAAGAGCAATTTCTCTAAGCAAAAGAGCACCAAAAGGTACACAGCATCTATTAAGTTGAACATATTAAGTCTCCTGAAACTACAGTGCTCTCCCTAGCATTCTGAAAAAAGAGCACCATTTCCCCCCCCCCCGACCCCCCCCCCTCTCCCTCCCCCCAACTAATCCCAAGCCCCCCTCTACTCCTCCCCTCTACCACCACACATCC
>JANHFX010005836.1:29256-57693 GCA_027560015.1 Chloroceryle amazona | reverse complement strand
ACAAAAGCTTCTTATCAGTGAACAAAATATATTGTCTACTCATTTGAACTTTTACACAAATAAGGTATTTTAACAGTACAGAAGGAGCAGTCTCACGCTGTTTCAGCAACAGGAAATACAGGGATACGCAAACTGGGCCCACCCAAGCTGTACAGGCCTTGAAGCAGTGCAACTGTGCTTATAAAATATCATATAATGCCAACCAACTTTCCAATCACAACCAAAATGCATAAAATACACAAGCTCTGCTGGGTACCGATAACAGAACAGTTCAGGGCTAGTCTGCATCCACTGAAGTCCCCCAGCACTTCACCAAATTCCACATCAACTGGTATTTTCTCTTGGGAGGATATATACACAGCAACACTCCAAAAATGCATGTGGCTCATGTGGCCATTTGCCTGAGCTAGTTTAAACTAATTTGTTTGGACAGTTGCCAGGAATCTAAGATGCCTGTTTAATTAACCCCCACCACTTACATTAAAGGGGTAGCTCACTAGCTAAGAAGAGCTGGAATTTTAGCTAAACAGCTTTCATACCTCATTGATTTGAGAAGGAAAAGTGCTTTTAAATGCCAACAATCTTTTTATGAGTTGTTTCAGTTTGCCATCAATAGGAGTAGGCAAATGTTTGTGTTCCTCATGAGAGTGACTTAATACTCTTAGCATTCATTTTTTCTAGTCAAAAAAGAGAATTTAAATAACAGATGTTCTTTTTATCAGTTCTAGTTAATATGTAGAATAATAAATATTTTGTCTGGATACGCATTGTAAGCACTAGTTTGTCAAAAAAGATTAAAACTAGACACTGAGATGTAACAACATTGCTTCTCAGGCTGAAGAGTCATAAAACACGTCTTAAAATCAGTTATACAAATACAATATTAGTGCATCTAAAAGTTTCAAGTAAATATCAGAAGTGCTTTCATGTGACACCAGTGTCAGTAAACTCTGCTGTGTAGCATTATGTTTAGCATTTTGTAATAGGCATTTGTTCCACAGCTTGGTAGGCTGCAGTTTTGTCTCCAATACTCTCTTGAAAAGCACGACAGAATTGGATAAACTGAAGGAAAATGCTGTATCCTACAAAGTTCAACAGTTTACCATTTTAGCCAATAAAAGTTTAGGTAATATAAGCAAGCAGATTGAAAAGAGGAAGTGGAATTAATTCAAGTACTAATGACAGCCTAGGACTGTGTTTATATTTTTAAAAATTCCTTAATAAAACTCATTGATTTGGAGAAGCCTCTGATTCCTATCTATTTGTCCACAAATTCAATACAGCCCATCTTAGAAATGTTTTTAAATGAGAGAAATAGTCACTTTTTAAGATTCTGACCATCACTATCTCAGCTCTCCATCTAGGTAGATAAAAAAAAAATTAGTCATACTCTTGAGTAGCAAATACTATAGTAACTATACTCACGCATAAAATAACCAACCACAAGACATTGATTCAACAGAAGCTACATAGATATAACTACACCAGTCAATCTTGCTTTGCAGAAATAGACAAAGGCTCATTTTTTAATAATAGGCAAGCATCAGAAAAAAATAATGTTGATGTGAACACCTAAGAGCAATTGTTAACAAATACTATTTCCTGACCTTGTAAACAAAAAAGGCTAAGCATTTTTTTTCTCCTGGCATTATTCAGGCAAAATAACTACACTTAGCACTAGGCATGCTTTGTATCCCATCCCACAACTGCATATAAAAGTGGTCTGGAGAGAAAAGTAAGCTGATTGCAGATTACCTGACAATGTAGAGGCATTATCAGGATCATTTTGGTTGTAATTAACCTAAAATCTGGCTGAGACAAGGAATGACCCAATGACCCTCAGAGACCCCCTTTTGTTGTAAATTCTTCTGTGATCCTTTGAAGGAAAACTGAAAACACATGGCAACTTTTTCAAAGTTTCCATTTATTATTATTCTATTTATACCTCAATACTGCCCTCTGCTGCTAGTTTTAGTGCTCGATTATTTGCACTGAAAGAAATTGTGAGGCTACGGTCTGTGTATGTTTTATGTGACGTTTTAACACTTTTCCTTCAAACGCAGGAAGGAAATAATTGAAGAGTGTTCTTGGCTCTAATATTCAAATCCGTACAGCAGGCTGAAGAGGTTTATAACAGAGAACGCAAGTGATCAATAACTTTACCACATCAGTCTGGAAAGTGTACATATACTTAAGGTCAAAGTAGGTCTCTTCTTTCTTATGCTATAAACAATAGGATATTGCACAGCAGTCTTCAGAGATACAGAAGAACTCTACTCAGAATTAAAAAGGATGTGACGAAGAAACCTCCAGACCTCAAAGATCCCAGTGATCAGGAGAATTAGCAGCCATTCATCCCCAGCTGCTTGAGCTCTAGTTTTACATATATAGAAACCAGGCAAGGGATAGAGAAGGCAACATAGTAAACTTGTTGTAATCTTTAGTAAGGAAAGGATTTTGGTGTAATTTATTTTCATTAACTCTCGGCAGGGTCTACTTCGGAGTGCAACATCAGAAAATGCTTTAAGACACAGGTAAAACTGTGTATGTAGATGTATGTAAAAACCAAAACAGTACAACACACGACAAAGCCAGCTCCTCTAAACACTTGTCAGGGACAAAACTAGCTATTTTAGAAGTTGCTCAGTTGTATGAGAACTAAATTTTATTAAACCTGCTACAAAGCTTTGCAAAGGGATGTAAAAGTTTTCCCTACAAGTTTTTTCATTCTACCAAGATAAATTATTCTTTTCTCCAATGCTTACACTACCATCAAATCATTGAAGTGTTCCGCACAAGTGTTTTGTCTTATTTTAGATATATCATTGCCAAATTTGTGCACGAGTTTGTATTTTTCTTCCGCACTCTTACAGTCTCAATGGCTGATGAGATCCTACTAAACTGACTGTATTCCCTAGTTAATGAGTAACAACAGCCTATAAGAAATCACCATGACTGAACTTCTCTGAAAGGATTTGATACAGGTATTTTTATATTAGAGTCAAGATATAAAGAAAAATGGTTGCAGAAGTGACAAGACCTACCACACGTATAAAAATTCAAAGGATTTGTGGTTTTCACATCTAAGAAGGTATATAAAAGCTTTTCATACAGCAGCATCTGCTTACAAAGAACCAGACTGCTCCATTTACATGCCCATGGTAAAGATACAAATTCCACTAAAGGAGGGTAAAAAGACATCTTTTTTTATGTACTGCTGAATGTGACATAACAGCATTAAACATCAGCAAAGGAAACTCAGGCTAAACTTTGATAAACATTAACACTGAAGTTAATCAATGAAACTGATCACCAGAGGTGTTGAAGGGTTTCCATCCCTACAGTTTCAGGCAGACTATTGTCAGTATTGTGTGCCTCATGCACAGCTTCTGCACAAAATAGCACAGCTAAACTAAGAAAGCAGCATATATTTTAGAGACTACATTAGAAACACAACCACCCTTGGTGCTGTTAAAGGGCTAAATATTAGAAGTACATCTGACTTCAGAAGTGAGGCTCTGAGGCTTACGTACCTGTTGGGCCAGTCACATCACTGTCAATGTATTATGCCTACCAATTTTGCCTACAAGAGTTGCCTAGTTTGTTGCTTGAGTTGTGTTACATTTGATTAACACCATAACTAAATACTGTTCAGGCATAAATCCTTTAACTAGGTAAAAGTATTTCTCTTCAACGTTTTGCATTTCCGACACATCATGAATTACCATATATATACACCTTGAAACTGCAAAATAATTTGCTGAGGTGCAAGTGGGAGTCGCTCTTTACCCAGTGAATATAAGGACCAGAACTAACCTGTGAAAGTTACATCTTCCTTCATTTAAATGATCTGACCTGTATGCATGCATAGTCACTTGACTGATATAAATAAACTTTTGCTCATACTTGCAGAGGCAACATAGTCCTGGGAGTTTCTTTACTGGCTTCTGAATCGACAGAATTCTTGACTAAGTTCCAGTAGCAGCTCTGTTAGTGGTGATGTACGAGGCAGAAAGAACACGACTTTACGCTCCAGACTGAGCTTGCAGATAAAAACACAGCTTTATTTAAAAACATAGTACATCATAGATGGCAATTCCAGCAGCAGAGGACTACAAGACACTAACAGTACCACTGCTGCCCTTTGGCAAATGAAATACACTCTGAACTCTAAACAGAAATCCATATGCAGTTTACTGAGAGGGGCCAATCTCATTCCTCATGCTATTCAGTCTTACTTTGAGGGTGATAGATATTACTCTAATACTATGCAAACCCAAGAATTTCCAGGCAGTTTCCAATACAGTGTTTCTATCCTTGCTACCACTGTGAACTGTAGCCTAGACTGCACTTAACAGCACTGATTCAGAATATTAAATCCAGTAACTCACTGAATAACCACCCTGACATATCACAGGATACCAGTTTGAAAGGGTGCCTTAAGGAGGAAGAAGAAATGCCTGGAAACTTATAACTTTTCTTCCTTTCTTTTCTTCTCTACTTCCCCCCTCCCCCCGTTACTGACTTCTAGTAAGTTACAGTTAACAGGTAATTGTTCAGCTAAAATACTTTAACTGGATATTCACTGCTGCTCACACACAGGCATTATTCACTTGCCACATGGCTTTAGAATTTGAGCAAGACTGCATACTCAGAGCAATACATGGAAACCAGTTCCAAATTATCTAGTGAACCAGTGCCTAGAATACATCCTCACATCTTAAAATAGCATTTGCTGCTGGCTAATAACAGTTACTGGTTCTCTTCCAATCTCAGGCCTTAATTCAAGAAGATGGCCAGGCATATACCTAGTCAAGTTAAGAATCAATGGCTCTGCTTGTATGGATCAAGTTAATTGTAAACTTATTACATGTTGATAAGAGGCATGAAAATAATCTTCAAGTATGGCATCCATCCACATTACTTCTCAAATAGCTGAACAAAATGTCCCTGGCCTTCTAAGAAAAATGTGGAAATAAACACATCAAGCACTAGACAGAAACATAGAACAGACATTTCTTAAATAAATGAATAGCTAGACACACATTGTGCTTTAGATAGACACACACTGGAGCTTTGAAGTAATCTGATTTATGGTTTTCATCCACAACGGAAGATGATTGAAAAAATAAATTGCTTTCCATTAATAACAATAAGATGAATGTTAAGACATTATACAGAATCATTGGCATAAAGGTCAAGTATCAAAGGTTCACTTTTTCCTCTAGAGATAAAATAAGTGGCAGAAAATATACCTACTTCACAACTAATAATTAGATCCAGTGGAATAATAATTTCCATCTTGGCAGGGGACCCTAACATTACTGTTTTGTTTTCCTCCTACAAAGATGGTGCACACACACACACACCTGACCTAAAGTTATTAGTATGCCCAACAAAAATTAATGACTTGTATTTCAAAAGTAAGAAAGAGATGTTAATGAAATGGATATTGGGGGGGGCAGGAGGGCCCATGAAGATACACTGGCAGGAAGAGGAAGTAAACGTTAAGAGCACCAGGCTCACTGACAATTAATACTGTGATTAGAAGTAAATACCGCTCAACTTGTAGCTGTGTATTCTAGCAGCATTTCTATTAAGGTCAAAGGAAACATCCATGAAATCTAAGTTCATGGATATGTAAATAGAAGAGCTGGGTTACTTAGGGCTTATTGTTTTAAATGCACACAATGTATAATACAGTATATAATACATTAAATATAATGTGTAAGGAAGGGGGAAGTATCCATCTCTGTGTGCATACATATATTCATTTTTACATTCCTCATTAAAAACTTGAGGTTGTGGAATAAACTTTTAATAGCTTTACTCAGAAAAAATATTTAAAAGTCAGGTTTCAGAAATTAACACAGGGCCCAAGCTTCCAAGTTTTGGTCTCCCATTACACTACATATTCAGACTATCTATGCAGGCAGAAACTCCAAAGCATTTATGAATTAAAATATAAATCATACCCAGTTTCTGCAACATCCGTGGTATTCAACCTTGTCCTCAGGCACGCTTGAGGTTTTGCTCTCCATGTTTTCAAGCACAGTAGAACTTAGGCTTTGGGTTTTCAGAAGAATTCTGTGGACTGCAAAAGAGATTTATATCAACTTTTTTTTTTTTTAAATAGATTGGGGGTATTTGCAGTTACAGGCTATTGAACAGATCTTTCAGGTCTCATTTGATAGGGTAGAACCCTGCCCACAAAAAGTAATGGCATTGATCTGTTTAAACATTGTCACTTTAAATGCTTAAGCAAAAGTGAAAAGGGTTATACAGAAAGGAAAAGAAAAAAAAAAAGCGATAAAGAGCCATGGAAGAAAGAGTACATCAGAGAAGAGACCAGGGATGTTAGAGACATGAAAATTAATTACTTCTATTTAATTTCTATGTATAGAAGTTAGTATATAGTTTATATTATAAATCAGATTAATGAAAAGGACATTGAAAACAACCAGCCACCCCCAGGAAACAGAAAAAGATTTGTTGACATATTCCCAAAAGCTTTCTTCTGCTTCAGGCTGATTCTCAGGCTTTATCCTTCCTGAGAATTTCAGCACAAGTGTTCATTGTTATTTTTGGAACTGAGTTCTACACTCAAGCACTTGATTGTACATCGTGCTTTCCTTTCCTTATACTTTCTGTTAAAAAATTGGGTTTTTGAGAGTGTGGGCAGATTTCAGAAAGAAAATAATTGTTTTTAACAGTGATACAAAGCAAGGCAGAGGTATTTAAAATCACTCTAAGGCCAAAGAAAAAGAGATTGCTCCAAAACGTAAGACTGTGACTAGAAAACAACCCACTGGATAACTCCATGGTATAAGCGCAAACTTTCTGTAAGAAGAATGCTGGACAGTCACTGAAAGTGAATCATTCTTTAGTTGTCTGAATATGGCAATAGCAATAGCATATTTATAAAGCATTTCACTGTCAGTTTTATATTGAGAAACTGTGAGTTTTTAAGCATAAAAAATAACTTCATACAATTGCACTTGCACTGCTGACTTTTTATGGCACTATTCATTTTCCATTAGTCCTGCTGAGGATAGAATGAAAATCTCCTGCAGCCTACAGCTTTTCACCCACAAAGGTAAATGCAATACACAGAAGGTTGAAAGCAGTTCAAAAACTATTAAAAAAAAATCCTCCTTTGGAAGCCAACGATGGACCATACCAGGTTCAGACTAGCTTCTGCATCCCCAGAAATATAAAAGGAAATGCTTTCCTACACCCCACATGAAGAATACTGAAAGGTACAGCTATAGTTGCAGCCCCAAGCAACAATCCTGAGCACAGAGATGTTATATTTTATGCAACTCAGGCAGCCTACAACCACCTATATAGTCAGTAGAAGTAGACCTGTACAGAGATGAAATACTTGGCATGTTAGTGCTAAATAAAAGAAATCTGTAGGACAAGAGTTTTAAGTTTCACAGAAAATGCTAGAGTATTTAGACCAAGTCTAGCGTTACACCATTTTTTATAAAGTTACTTGCGCCTTCCAGGACTGCAGAGCACAACAGAAACTTACAATACTAGGTGCTGATGTTAGAAATTAGAATTCAAATTTCTTTGTTGTAATTGTTTCTAACGCTAAGAGTTAAAGCTAACATATGTTTAACAGAAATGAGAGTGCTAATAAAGGCTAGAAACCACTTAATTGACAAATAGGGATTAAAAAGGAGTATAAGCATCTCATGGTTTTGTACCTTAAATGCAAAAGTATTCTTCCCCGTCTTCAAATACGCAACACATTTGCAAAACACAAACTATCACAGACACCCCTTAAAGCTTTTGCTTACAAAACAATTCTTCTTATTCAGGCAACTATCAAACTCAGGAGCATGTAGTTATATTTATCAGATAAGCAAGGCAACCACAATCATGTAAGAAGCATGGACAATAATAACAGCATAAAAGTTTTTAGTAGCTATTCAAAATGTTTCTTGGTCTGTAAAACGACAACACCTTTAAGTAAGGCATTAACATAAAGCACTAAATACATCTATGCCTTCAGCTCTCTCTCATTACATCTCACAAAGTTTTCTTTTTAAAAAAAAAGCTAACTTTGTAGAAAAAGAATTCCTATATTACTGCTCAAAGTATATTTAAAACAGCCTGCTTCAGCATTCCCTTACAAGCAGGACAGAAACTCCTAACTCTTTACTACAGCAAGTTTCAGATGCACAGGTAACTCAAGGACCTCTGGAACTAGCACAAAACTAAACTACCTAATAAAGCAAACTATATACCCACTAACTCCATTTTCAGTACTTGCTAAAACAACCAGCCCAACATTTTATTAAACCTGCTTACTCTTTCTTCAAGATGCACATATAATGTACCCCAGCAGGCCTGTAAATGCATTAATAGGCTTTACTGGCCCTGACCAGCCCCACCTGGCTCATCCTGCCACTCCCCTGCCTACAGCCCAGTTACCCTATTTAAGCTCAGCCCAGGACACATAGCTCTGGCTTTAGTTAACCTCTAAAGGTGTTGGCCCCTAGCTCAGTCCTAACTAGGTCCCTAGCTGCTCCCTAATCAGTATCTTTAAGGACCATTTTTTCCTTTGCCTTGTTAATAAGGACCTGCCCAGCCCTCCCTAGGCTATTTCTGACCCTGCCTCCTTGGCTGGTACTTCCAGCTTGACCTTGGACCTGCCTCATCACTGAGCAGTTGCCTGATATCTGCTCTACTCCTGTATTCTGGGGTGGGTCTCAGCCAGCAAAGCTCCTGCTCTGTGGGCTGTATGCAGTCAGATGCTGGGTGCCCTCCCTGGGGGAGCAATGGCCCTTGCTGCTCTCTGGTGCACAGCACTGTGCTCCAATGCAGGACCTAAAGAAAGCTTTCTTTATTCTAACAATCAAAAATAAAGAAATTCTGCTGCTGAAATCCCCTACCCTGACCTCTAAAGGGAGGCTTATTTAAGTGTACACGCCTCAAACATAGATGGCAATCTGCCTGCAAATAGTAGTCATCAGGTAGGTAGAGTCCTTTTTTATTATGCTATTAAAGTAGCTTGGTTAAGTTCAATTTTCATTCCTGAAAAGGGCTTATGTGGTAATGAAGCTTTAAAATATTTTTTTTACAATATATAACATATGAGAAGTGGAAGTTCAATTTGCTATAGATGACTTTGTGTCAGTATTTCCGATATTGATAATAATCTTGAGTTTAAAAGTAGTAATTTAAACTTTCATAATAATTTCAATGAAATACAAAAGAAAGAGAGTAAGAGAAAACAAGTCTCTTATTTTTAAATGTTCCTCAGTGGAACAATTAAAAAAAAAAAAGGTAAACCAAGCTCTTTTCAGTAGAACAGTACTTTATCCATTAAAGAGGTTCTATATATCCAATAGTGTTTTACTGTTATCAGTGCATGTGGAAATAGTGTGCCTGCTTCAAACAACATAAAAGTCAACAGTGGGTATAGTGTAGAAATAAAATGTTAACTTTAAATGCTTCTAGTTGGTTCATACCAGGAAGCAAAAATTGTTTTCCCACTTTAATTTGGATTTAATACTCTTAAGATCTGACCCTATACAGTCTATTTTTTTCTCCATGAGGAAAGCTAGTTTACTACTGACGCTAAGTGGTGATCGAACACCTCTGGAACAGCCTGCTTCTTCAGTCCAAAGGGGTTCAACTTTAATAAAAATATCTAAAAAGCAGTTTATTTGAGAAAAATCAGCCTATGAATCGGAGAAGTAGGCTTAGGAATTCTATTCATTGGCATCTTGCAGTGAATAACATTGGTTTTGGCATATTTTTAATGAAAAAAATGCACCCACTTTCACTCCTGCTAATTTCAGTGATACTCTGCTTTCCTTCCACATGCAAAAGATTCTCTACAAAAGGTGTTTATGGCACATACATACTCAGAGTAGGAGAAATAGTAGTTATGCTTCATTTCACCAGGTAACTCAGTTCAGAATTACTAGTGCATAAAGAAAAATGAGTTGTTGAGATGAAAAACATTAAGTAATTAATACTACTATTACTTGCTTTGGCTTCAGAGAATAGTTGACAGTGCAAGTAACCCAGTTGTTACTACTATAATATATACTACTATAGTAATTTGCAATCAATTTTTAAAAAAGATTCTAATTTGGTCATTTAAAGCTTTATAGTTGTGACTATCAGTTCAGTCAAAATTCTGTATTCTGTGGCTGGTTAGCTATAGGACAAAATCAAGTTTGCTTTAGGGTTTAATGGGCTGTGTAAATAATGTCACAGATTAATTTTATTATTAATCTTCTTAATGGATATGTGCCTGAGGATCTTTGAGTCTTACTAGCTTTTTTTCCCTTGGTACAGTTGCAAAAATAAACAGGATTACTCATGTGTTGCTATGCAGGCTGTGTTTTATCTAAATACACCAGTGCACCCGAATTGCAGAACCCAGTTTTCTAATTTCTTTACTCGCACTCCTCCCTGTGGCCTCAAACAAAAGAAGTTCCAGAGTCAGGGCCTAGGTTCAGGACTCAGAATTGTATCAGTCAGTATTTGGAATTAAAACCACTTAGATAAGCTGAAAATAGCTGGCCAAGCTGTGGCTAAAAAAAAAAAAAAAAAAAGTAAATATTAACAATATCACATCACCTTAGATGTCAGTTCTTGGTTTTACACATTTTCCCACCAAGGCAGGGAAAATTCACCCTTGTTGTCTGGAAATCTTTACGGGTTTTAAAATGGCATGAGAAGAGACACAGCCTGGGAATTGTGGTCTCACGTCCAGAGAGCAACCAGGTATAAATCTATTCAATATATCAGTGTGCGCGTGTATAAATAAATGCACAGCATCATCCCTGCGTATTATCCCCATACAATGCCATGGGTAAGTATGTGATATATGTATAGATGTAAAGTAGCGGGACCAGTACCTGTCAGCAGGTCCCCAGTAAGCCCTCACTCTGTCCTGAGGAGCCTGCGCACGTTCTAAGAGGCCACCAGGGCAGGGGAGGCCCCGCAGCGCAACACGGAGTGCCCCAGACGGAGACGGGGACAGGACTGCGGCTCGCGCCTCCCGCCCGCCGCTGCCGCGCCGCTCGCTGAGGGGCGCCCGCGAGGCCGCTGTTGCCTCAGCAACCGGGCCGCGCGCGACGGGCCCCAAAACCCTCTTTCCTCCTCACGCACGGGCACGAGGCCGCCCTCGAGGCTCGAGCGTCGCTGGGATTGGCTCGCTGCGGCTCGGGGGCGGAGCCAGTCCCGCCTCCCCCCGCCCTTTGCTCGAGCACGTCCGGGTCACTGGGTGTTTGTGAGGGGAAGTGCGCGCGCGGCGGCCGTTGCGCGGCTCCGGCTCCGGCTCGGCGGGCAGCGCTGTCGCCATCATGTCGCGGGGGTCTATTGAGATCCCTCTCCGGGACACCGATGAGGTGAGTGAGGGGTTGGGAGGGGGCGGCGCGGCCTGGTGCCGGGGAGGGGGGAGGAACGGGTGCACTGGGTGGTGCGTGCCGGCGCGCGGGCGTTCGTCGCTTCCTCTCGTCGTGTTGTCCCAGGCTCCAGCGGCAGTGTCGCTCGCTTCCCGGGGGAGCTGAAGTTGCTGGGGTCGCAGGGGTACCGCTCCGCGCGGAGAAACTCAAGCCTGCCTTTGCCGGTGTCTCTCGGTGTCTCGGAGCCTGCCCTCGGCTCGCCGTAACCTCCCTGTCCTTGCCCCGCGGCGAGCAGACAGCCGTCTGCCGGTCTGTCCGCCCCCCGTCGGTACCACACGGCTGGGAAGGGCGGGCAGCCCTCTCCCAGGATATGCGCTTCAGGCTTAGGCACCCTCAGCAGTGGAAATCCTGCTGGGAACAGCATCTAATCCTCGGTGCTTTGGTACGGTGGCCGTGTCCAGTTAAATTCTTCCCTTAGCTCGGCAGAAGCAGATTTCTTCTGACTGCTCAGATTTGTAAACAGCATGCGTGTTTCTAAATCGGCGTATAGGCACAGGCAGGGCAGTTGGTCAACTCTGTAAAGTTATGTCGGTGTGGGTTGAGAAATTTAACTTTTCTTTATTGAAAGTTGTCTGTCATGAGCCAAGATTCAAAGGACAGAAGAGAAGTATTTTGAAATTGGCAGGGTGTTATAAAGTTTGAAGTTAAATCTTTCCGCTAAATTGATACCATAGCTAAGTAATGTCACACTCTCTGTAGACTAAAGAATTATTATTTTTTTAACATATGCATCCATGCTCTTAACAAATTTCTGTACAACTGCCTTTAAGTCTCACGAAGGTACTTTGCTTTCTGTAGGCTACATGTTGGAAGGCTTTTTTTCTCTGTGACAGAAGTTTCTGTCTGAGGTGTCAACATGAATAGTTGAATCTTGGTGCTGCCATTCAGGTTATTCCTAGGACTACTCATATTCTGAAGTTCTGAATTAATCACTAGGGGTTGCTATAAAATACTGGGTTTTACTGCCCTTTTTGTACATCTGTATTTGTTTGTTGTGTCAGTAATATCTATTTCTCGTTAATAACTGGTTTAGTTTGTAGATGAGGGTTGCCCAACTTTAAAATCAACATTATCTGTCAAACGGGAGGTACTGCAGAAGACAAAAGCCTAAAATAAAAAGGAGTAGCAGAAATATTTTTGCTGGTACTTTGAGGATTTGCATTGTCAAACTTGAAGTCCATTTTAACTGGACTTCAGAGAAAGAATCTCTGCGTTGGAAATCATTGTGCAAGCCTGGGTACAACTGCACCTCTTCCTTGCTGTAAAATTCAATTGTAACATAGATGAGTAATATTAAAGGCAGCACGACTGAGTAGCAAGTGAACTATCAGGCAGTTAAATTGTGTTTCCAAACCTCCTACTTCGGGAATATCTGTTCCTTTTTCGTCATTTTCCATATCAGAAGAGTAGATCAAAATAGCATGTGCAAAATAATGCTTTTGTGAGGAAAAGCTGATCTCATGTGCTCGTGATGACTACCGTTGTTCATATTCAGAAATTCCATCCATTCTTTATATTGTTTGCCACTTGAGTAATGCCTTAAATTTTTGGGCCATGAAGGTGACTTTATGAAATTTCAGGTCTCTGAGATAAATTTAGGTATTGATTCTCTGACAGCTGAGTGCTCGGAAGATTTTGACTGTATCCTAGACCTTTGTATTACCTGTAGGAAAAGAGCGAGAAATTCAGCAATGTGCAGTCAAGTTGATTATTAACTCAGCTGGAAAAATTCTGAGCCTGAAGAAGCTGAGTTGGCATCTCTGCTCATTCTTCTAAACATTGGGCTGTCTTTTCTCTGATATTTGGGAGAGGTCATTGCTTTTGTCTTCTCCAGAATGCAATACACTGTCACTTCTTTCTTTGTCCCTAACCTTGTTTAAACACAAGTACTTATTTATGTGTTGTGCTCTGAAAAGCCCAGCTTCTTTTGAGCTCAGTGACAGATAACGTTGTTAATGCTTTGCGAAAAGAAAATCTGCGTTGTTTGCTTCTAGGTTATTGAGCTTGACTTCGACCAGTTACCCGAAGGTGATGAAGTTATAAGTATACTGAAACAGGAACACACTCAATTGCACATATGGATTGCCTTAGCGGTTAGTATCTATATGTTTTATATTTAAATACTATATTCAGATAAATAATAATTTCCACTCCTTTCAACCAGGGATAACTGAATTCTGGACAGGAACTTAGTGGGGTTATTCAGTCACTGATTCCAGGCCAGATAGTTCTGATTTGACATATGCATATTAAGATTAAAATATTTGTTCATGAAAAAATGCCACTCGAGGCCAACTTTCTAATTTTTTTCCCCTCAACTCATAGTTTTCCTGGTTTGTGCCCTTGGTTATGTATTTCAGAAAAAAGGAGGGGGCATTATCTGTGCTATGGAAGGTATAGTGAAATGTGCAAAAAGTCAAAAGAAGCTCAGAGGAAAACCAGTAGATTCATCACTTACAAATAGCTGTAAGACTTGTGTCTTAATGTAAAAATTCTAAGCTGCAATGATGACAGAAAAATATTTGGCAAAATGAAAATGCCTTTGTCCAATTGTCCCTATGCTTGTGCCTGATTTATCCCTGTCTTCTGGAAAAAGAATCTGTGTGACACCTAAAGTATCAGCTTGCTATGTTACTTACTCACTGGGATAGGATTGTCTGTTAAAACTGTTTGTTTTATAGCTGGAATACTACAAACAAGGAAAAACAGAAGACTTTGTGAAGCTGTTGGAAGCTGCACGCATAGATGGCAATTTGGACTATAGAGACCATGAAAAAGATCAGATGACGTGTCTGGATACCCTGGCAGCTTACTATGTGCAGCAGGCTCGAAAGGAGAAGAACAAAGATAATAAGAAGGAGCTCATTACCCAAGCTACCTTGCTGTATACTATGGCTGACAAAATTATCATGTATGATCAGGTAAAACCAAAAACTGTTTTAAAATTCGTATTTGTAAATTATTTAGTGATCGTAAAGAAAACAAGTATTGATTCACTAAAGGGAAGGTAGAAATTTCTCAGGCTTTAAAGTTTGTTAGTGTAATACGTGAAAGCAGAACTTGTAAGTACCTGAAATATGTGCAGTGCTATCAAGAATAATTATCTCTAGCTCGGGACACCTTATAGAACTATGTCTGTCAATTTTGGGGGATTGGGAAGAAAGAATTGGTTGTTAGTCTCTTGCTTGATAATATTTGAACTTCAGAAGTGGATGGTGAGGACTTTTTGTTTACTTTTCTTCCCGATGTAAGTGAAATGAATTAATCATCATATTTTACAAAGATAAAGGTATCACATTTTTTTTTCCTTGTCTAGAACCACTTGTTGGGAAGAGCCTGCTTTTGTCTCCTTGAAGGTGATAAGATGGACCAAGCTGATGCACAATTCCACTTTGTGCTCAACCAGTCTCCAAATAATATTCCTGCCCTTCTTGGTATGAGTTTGTGGGTATTTGTGTAAAAACCTGGTCTTTCCAGTTGGGTTTTGGAATCAACTGTGTGCTTAAGAAAAGGGTGCATATAGGAGTAGGGAGAAAGAATGTGATGAAGTATGCACTTTGCATGAGAAACACGACCGAGATTAAGTGTATGGGAAGTATACGTAGGTTGAAGAGCTAGGAAAAGGCATAGTGCTAATTAGCACCTTCTGAGACCTGTGAGTGTGCATCCAGTCTGTTCTATTTCCCTGCTGATGCCAGTGAAGCTGTATGCCCTGTCAAGGGTAAAGATAGCAGCAGTGAGGGGCGAGCAGGATGTAAGGCTTGCTTTTTAATTTGTTTGCAGATTAATCTAGTTGTACTATATGTCTTTCCTCTGGACCAGAAAAGAACTATGTTTCTGAAGAAAAAACTGAAACTAAATTTAATGCGTTCCCACGTTCTGTTTTGTCTTTCCTTACATTTGACATCAAAGATAATAAAAGGTGTAGATGTCTGAGTTTTTTTCCTGTTAGATTTCAACTGTGACTTTTGAAAATCAGCACAAGTTTACAAAATGATACCAACTTCTTATAGATGCCAGCTTTGTTTATGTTTCTGATTTATTTGTAACTGATATGTTATAACAGGTAAAGCATGCATTTCCTTCAACAAGAAAGATTATAGAGGAGCCCTTGCCTACTACAAGAAAGCATTGCGTACCAATCCAGGTTGCCCAGGTGAGATAAAGTATCTGCTAGTGGAAGTATTTGCTGTGCTTGCAGAGTAACTCGCATCTTCCTAATTTGAGTACCCAAGGGCTTTTTTTGTGATCTGTATGTCAAAAAAACCCCAAACCAACCTGTTATAGAGGAGTTTAGGTATTTGTTGACTTGAAGTGTTCCTTAATTGTTAGAGAGGGAAATTGTGTTTAGGAATTTTTATTGTTTTTTTTTTCCCCCTAAATATTATTTTTTAAAGAGCTATTAGAAAATAAGTTGCGTGTAAGAGCAGTTAAAATTGTATCAGGGAACTGTACAAGACTGTTGAAGAACCTATCAGTGAGCTATTGGACTAAGGGTTAAGAAAATGATGTATTGGCATTAATAATGAAACAAGACATGAAAAGTAAAGTTTTACCTGTAGGACACGATGAATGTTTTTCTAGTGTTGTATGATTTTCTTAGTGCAGAAATCAGGGGAAGCTATCAGTAATGTCTGTGAAAGCAATGCACGTGATTTAGAGACTCTAGTTCATGGTATTTGCATTAGGATCATAAATACTCGAATGTCTCTTGAGAGAAGTGTTACACCTTGCCATAACCTGTCTGAAAAAGAAGCTATTGCAAAGTTGATATGTATTCTGTAGTTTGGTTTAGTGTAAGAATTATTGCTGCAAAACTGGGTTTAGAAACACACATCTTTCACTCCCCTTTTTCAGACACAGATTTGAAATTGCTCTATATGAATGTCTCTGTAATTGAAGTTCACGGGCAGTCTGAAAGGGCAATGTGATCTGTATTCTCAATTAGTTCATCTGTACATGATGATGCAAATTAGAGGATGATAAACAGCTTTTTATTAGCAGTGAGTCAGTTGCTAGACATTTCTCCTCAAATGGTCTAACTTGCTTATTCACCTCTGCTTTCTGAAGGCCTCAGTCTCAAGTGAACTTACCCTGCCCAAGAGATTTTCAGTCCTTTTATCTGGAAATTTTTTAATTAATTTTTTGCAATTATTTTCTAATACATTTCCATAAAAATATTTTTTTATTTAGTTAGTGTTAGAGATAGAGACCAATGTTCTGGGGTGTATGAAAAAATAAAGTCTCACTAATCTGCTCAATCTAGTTGTGCTGCCAAGTGTGGAAGGCTGCCTTTAAAAACAGCAAATCGTTAGATGCCTTTAAGGTTTAAAGAAGTATTAAAAATTCTGCTTTCAATTGAATTGACGTCCAGAATGTTAAAAAAAATGTCAAAGTTGCCATTTTGGGATTCTGAATGGTGTCATCTTGCTCTCTAGCTGAGGTTCGATTAGGTATGGGCCACTGCTTCGTGAAACTGAACAAGCTGGAAAAAGCTCGCTTGGCATTCAGCAGGGCTCTGGAGCTAAATTCAAAGTGCGTAGGGGCTTTGGTTGGACTGGCTGTTCTGGAACTCAATAATAAAGAGGTGGGTCTGACTTAACAAGAATCCATACTCAGTTTGCTTTCTTCTGATCTGAAAAAGTACACTTTTTAACCTTTGAAAGGTAGTCCAGTTTTTAAAAGGAGTAATAACTTTTGTGGTTAAATCCTTTTACGGCTGTGTCACTGTTGAATGATGTTATAGATATGTACCTACAACGGGAGCTTTGCTTTCTGAGGATCTTTCTTCTATTGTTGAAAAGCTTCAACTCTGTCACTTACAGAGTTGTTAAATAAAAAGAAGCATTTCTAGGTTAACTATTTTCATGAAAATAATACAAATCTGTGATGAGATGTGTGAATGCATGTCCAATCACTTAAAAAAACCCCAACAGTGCAGATTTAAAAATGACTTGCTCAATAAAGATACGTATAAGAGCCACCCTTACATTAGTCATTTTTGACTCTGTGAAGGTTAACTAAATCAGTTTGCACTCGGGATGCTCTGAAAGGCCTCAAACACTTGGAGACCTCCCTTGCAGTGGCAGCTCTATTCCAAAGCATCAGGAATTTTGTTTGAAAGAGCATCGTGCTAACAGAAAGGTAAAGGTAAAAGACATAGTCCCATGAGATTAGTCCTGGGCTTTCAGGAACATAAGCTTTTAAAGAAGTTGTATTAAGCTCCTTGGCATGCATGCCATGTGATAAACCAAAGAAGAGGTGAAAACAAATTTTACCTGGGCTGATGAAACCATGATGAAGTGGTGATCCTACCTCTCTAGATGCTGTATCACTAGAAAAATACATGTGCTGATATAGCTTAATTGGCATCATAAGATCTGAGATGGTTAATCCATGCTCAGGAAGTTATCGGTGGAGGACTGGACCTTTATGTGATTCAAAAAAAATAATAAAATTAAGAAATTGATAGGTAATTGTATGTTGCTCGAGTTTAGTGTTACGCTATCTGGAGAAAATGTCGCTCCCTAGAAAGATCTTTTGTTAGCATAGTTTACTGTGTCATGGGGGAAGAAAAAAATAACTGTTAAGAGTTCTATGAAGAATTCTGAAACAATGTGGGCACAAGAGTTTTCTTCCCTAAAACTAGAGACAGCCACAAATATTCTGAAGTAAAATTTTAATAACTTAAGTCCCTATGTGAGAAACTAATGAAACTTGGTGTATTTTTTTTTTCTGAAGGTCTTTTGAGTGAAGTCAAGTGATGAGCACAAACACAGACCTTAAGTTTTGCAAAGCTGTGATTAAAAACTGACCCACTTAAGTGTGATCATTGTTCTTTGTAAGAAATGTGTCATCTTTGCTTTACTTCAAACTGTTTTCACAACTTGTGCAGTGAAGACATGGGAGAGGGAGAAAACTTTGGAGGAAAGGATTCTGAGTTGCAAACTACTAATTGACATCTTTTCTGTGCTTAGCTATTTCTAATGCTTCTCTTAGAAGGTGCTCTGATGTCCATTAAGGGTCAAGAATATACTGTGCCCTCACTGATGTCTGTCTCAAAGCACTTAGGAGCTTTTTATCAGCTAGCTCAAATGTATACATACTGTGATTATAAATCTCTCAGCCTTTGAAAACTAAACCAAGACTGATTCAGTATCTTCTAAGCCAGGTATATTGTTATGCCAGGTTTGGAAAGATCTTTTCAAGCTGAAATTATGTCTTCTAGCAGCTTATTGGACTCGTACTTCAACCTTGAAACCTAATCTGCTCAATAAAATAGTGTTCTGCTGATATTAATTGCAAAGTAAAGCGCAGATATTACACGATTACTAAATACCCTTGGTGTTTTGGTTCAGAAATCAAGAGTTTTGAATTGGCATGCTTGATAGATCTCATGGGTGTGCTAAATAAATAGAAATTATTTTAACAGTTAGGGGTTTGAACTTGTAGGTAAGTCAAATTTGTAACCATGGAAAACTTTCTTTAAACTCTAAAGTTTCTTTAGAAAACAGTAAGTTGATATAATGATACCCCTATGTAAACACCACAAACTTCTACCATTTTTTTAAATGAGCACTCAAGTTTAACATCTGAAGTCCTTGGTTTGAATTTGAACATGAGAATAGTTTCCTTTCACTGTTGAAAGAATTGTGTAAATGTTTGAATCCTAAACCAAAGAGGAGCGGGTGACATTGAACAGTAGAAGGAACACTATCAGGGTGTGCGTGTGACGTGTCAAAGGATGCCAAGACCGAGATTTTTTTAATTTTTTTTTTGGTAGGAATTCCCACTCTGCTTTTTTCCATCTGTGGTGGCTTTATTTTCTATCTTCCATCGGTGTGCTGCAGGGAGAAGAGCTAATAGCTGAATGTACTTTTCTCTGTGAGCTCAGCAAGGCTTTGTCTGAGTTCCTGCAGCAGCCTTAGACTGGAGAATAGTCTTGAAGATGTTAGTAAGATACAGCTATTGAGATGCTGCTGATACCTGTCCATGTTTCATTTAGGCTGATTCCATCAAGAATGGTGTTCAGCTCCTCTCCAGGGCTTACACAATTGATCCCAGTAATCCAATGGTGCTGAATCATTTGGCTAATCACTTTTTCTTCAAGAAGGTAAGAGGTCTGTGGAATTTTACAGTTAAATACTTGATAACTTCTGAACAGCAAGGACTCTGGTGTTAAATTCAATCTCTTTTCATCAAGCTAAATGGTGCCTAATATGAAACTGTTAATCTAGGTGGACAAGCATAAAGTTTTTTACTTAAATTTTATATAAACTTTTCTCAAGAAAGACAAGAAAAGGTACACTTTATTTCTTAAGTCAAGGTCAACTTGACCAAGGTGTCCTGAAAGGTTTTCATTCTGTTGGGTTTTTTTCCCCTCTCCCCCCTCTTCCCTGCTTTAAAATTTGAAATAGAAACAGTAAGCAATAAAATTGAATCTGTTATTAATTCAGTCAATGTGATGACTAAAGCTTTGTTGTATTTTTCATCTATCCTTTAAATAATAGATCAGTTGACCATAAATTAAGTGAAGACTTTCAAATTTCATTTAACTTCCTTTTTTTTTCAGGATTATGGTAAAGTACAGCACTTGGCTCTTCATGCTTTCCATAACACAGAGGTTGAAGCAATGCAGGCAGAGAGTTGTTACCAGCTGGCTAGGTCTTTTCATGTACAGGTAGGGCAGTTTTTAAAAGCCCCCTTTTGTGACCACACTTAAAATCTGTGTTGTAAAAGCTCACACAAAGCTCTACCTGTAAAAACACCACCTGTTTTTTATTTAATTCTTTTTAATTAGGAAGATTATGATCAAGCTTTCCAGTATTATTACCAGGCCACTCAGTTTGCCTCATCTTCGTTTGTACTTCCATTTTTTGGATTGGGTCAAATGTATATTTATCGAGGGGACAAAGAGAATGCATCACAATGCTTTGAAAAAGTTTTGAAGGCCTATCCTAACAATTATGAGACTATGAAAATCCTTGGATCTCTTTATGCGGCTTCAGAAGACCAGGAAAAACGGGATATTGCGAAGGTGCGTTTTGCTTCTGTCAGCATCATACTCCTATGTACAAGAGTAGAACTTGAAAATCAGACTTGAAATCAGACTGTACCTTAAACTGCATAAAACTCGGGTTGCTTGGCTGTAGGTAGAGAATATTTAATGTTGGCTGTCATGAGGGATCCTCCGAACCGTGGAGAATCACAGTTTCTGGACAGAATTGAGATTCCTTCTGGGCCCTGTCTAAAGCAAGTCTAGGAATTTAGAGGAGCCTCAGCCTCACGTTTGTATTTGTTACTAGGAAAATGGCAGAATACTTCCTATATGTGTTAAAATTCTCTGACAGTGGTAAATTGGCTAGGGATTTCCCAAAGCAGCTAGTGACTTCCAGAAAGCACTTGTCTTAGCCTATCTGGAAGGCCAACATGATGTGCTTTTTTTTTTTGTTAGCTTTTTGGGAGGTGTTTGGGTTTTTTTTTGTTGTTGTTTGTTTGTTTGTTTTTCTCTTTTCTTTTTTCTTTTTGGTTGTTTTTTTTCCCCCAATCTAATGTTGGGTAAATAAATGCAAAAAAATGTTAGACATCACTTTTCTAAGACTTTAAGCATACAATAATACAAATACAATAATAAAGGAAACTAATACACTTTTTTTATTTGTGACCAAATTATGCAGATTTTGAGGATGTTTTCTTTTGTAGTATGGTGTATCTTTCTAGTGTTAGGGTTAATATCTTCACTCTTTCTTCATACATATGTTGAAAGTGTATCTACAAAGAGGCATACCTATTTTCTGCTGTTTTTCAGGGACATCTAAAGAAAGTCACAGAACAATATCCTGACGATGTAGAGGCCTGGATTGAGCTAGCCCAGATTCTAGAACAGACTGATATACAGGTACTACTAAGATACACTTGGTGAATTATATGTGTCCTTTTTGTTAAGAGCAGGTAGAGCTCATTCTCTTCTTTCTTTCACCTACTTTCCCTTTTTTTGTAAAGGGTGCACTGTCAGCCTATGGTACAGCCACACGCATTCTGCAAGAGAAAGTACAGGCTGATGTCCCACCAGAGATTTTGAATAATGTGGGTGCCCTGCACTTCAGGCTGGGAAACCTAGGAGAGGCAAAGGTATGTAATTACTTAAATTTTGAATTGAGTTTCTTGATCACCCAGAAGTTTTCCTTTAAGAATATTCTCAAGTGCTTTATTCCTTTTTTTTCTTTTTATACTTTAGAAATATTTTTTGGCATCACTGGATCGTGCAAAAGCAGAAGCTGAACATGATGAGCATTATTACAATGCTATCTCTGTAACCACGTCCTATAACCTGGCCAGGCTGTATGAGGCGATGTGTGAATTTCATGAAGCAGAAAAGCTCTATAAAAACATTTTAAGAGAACATCCTAATTACGTTGATTGTAAGAAACATTTGGTATTTTAGTTTCACAGTTCTCCTTTCAATACCAAAAGTCTTCCCATTTACATTGTCTTCTGGTGGTCTTCTATTGGTCTTCACTTCTTTTTGTAGTAGTTTTGGAGCCTGCTTCCTTACCTGCTATTTTCCCTACTTTTGGTGGGGTTTTTTGTGTGGTGTTTTTTGGTTAGTTGGTTGTTTATAGTTTGGGTTTTATTTTTTTGTTGTTGCTCAGAAGGTCTGCATCATCTTTGTAGTCCAATCTCCAGCTTTAAACCTTCTAATTATTGTTAAACAATACTGTAGTCCAGAAATCTAGCAAAAATAGCTTATCTAGACTGGCGTGCCTTTGCTCTCTTGCTCCCCACACCTACCAAAGCCCCTGGGTGCAGTCAAGGCCATCCCCTTTATATGCCCATGCTCTTCAACTCTACTTATGTGGGTGGACATAGAGACCCTCTGAGAGAATCACTTTATCTTGGACCTTAGCTTTCCTCTGGGGAAGAAGTGCTGTTGAGGGTGTTAGCACAGCTTCGATAGCACGTCCATTTTTTTTCTCCTCGCTCTACTTTTCCTCTTGCCCCCAAGTAGCTGACCTGGGATATTTGCTGCAAAGGCAAGGTGGTAGCCCTTGCTCAGCAAGCTGCAGCACAGCGTGCCCCAGCTAATCTGTAGCCTTTTCCCTGCTTGTTTTCCATTGTCACCTGCCAACTGATACTCTTCTGAAAGCCTCTGGAGGTGGGAGAGCTGTTTAAAGCGGAGGGAGGAGAATCATGTAACTCATGTATCCTTCTTTAGTTGAGGTTTCTCAATTGTCTTTAATTTGTGAAACCATTTGCATTACTTTAACCGTTGGAAATCTGCAATTTGTGTTTCACCATTGTGGATAGATAGTCCTCTTCACATTGTGTGTCTCATTGTTAATACAATATCAAAGTTGTCTTAATGTTTCTTGTCCTTAGCAGATAATTTTTTTTTTTTTGTAGATGACTTGAACTTGTTTCCTGATTTTATATTCTATTTTTAGGCTACTTGCGCTTGGGAGCTATGGCTAGGGATAAAGGAAATTTTTATGAGGCTTCTGATTGGTTTAAGGAAGCACTCCAGATAAATCAGGTTTGTAACCCTTGAAGTGTTTAAAGTTAAAGAGACTTGAAGTACTAACTTAAAGTTTTTTGTTTTCCTTTTCTTACATTTTGATTTTGTTTGTTCACATAAACTAGGGGGGAAAAAAGAGAACTTCTGTAATCTTCTCTCTGTTGTTGTTTGTTGTGTTGTTTAAATATGGAACTCTAGTTTTTTAAAACTATCATTTTATACTTGAAAAGCTAACCTTGCAAGGGAAGACGATGCTTCTCCAACTTGTATTGAATTTTTACTTAGGACCATCCAGATGCTTGGTCTCTGATTGGCAATCTTCATTTGGCTAAACAAGAGTGGGGTCCAGGACAGAAGAAATTTGAAAGAATATTGAAACAGCCCTCCACACAAAATGATACTTACTCCATGCTGGCTCTTGGCAATGTCTGGTTGCAGACTCTACATCAACCCACAAGAGACAGAGAAAAGGTAATGAGCCCTGTGGGTGGTTTTATTTATTTTTGTATGCTTTTAGCTACTCGGAGCCTTTTCTTCATGCCTATTTGGCATCTTGTAGTTCAAAAAAACTTCTGGGTAGACCTTTTAATAGTATCGAAAGGAGCGATCAATTGTGATACTTCTTTCTGCAGGAGAAGCGTCATCAAGATCGTGCATTAGCCATCTACAAGCAAGTACTCAGAAATGATCCAAAGAACTTGTATGCTGCTAATGGCATAGGTGAATATTTAGACTCTCCTTTTCCTTCATAGGTGATGATGTTCCTATGTCTCGTGCTTTAATATAGAATGGTTTTTGCAGGGCTTGAATGCTGTGGCAGCAGAGCAGAGGAAAGAATAGCTTTCATGTGGCAGCTATGTCACTTAGTTTTTAATGGGGAGCTTTTTTTCAGGCAATCGTTTGTTTTCTTTGGTAGGAGCACATAGTATGTGAACCTGGACGCTCACACTGCACATATTACTTTCCCCTTAGGAGCTGTCTTGGCGCATAAAGGATATTTCCGTGAAGCTCGTGATGTTTTTGCCCAAGTGAGAGAGGCAACAGCAGATATCAGTGATGTGTGGCTGAATTTGGCACATATCTACGTAGAACAGAAACAGTACATCAGTGCTGTGCAGATGGTAATATCTCTAAACTGAACCTCATAATATGTTGGATTAGATGACTTCTGGATTATTTTTTTTTCTGCTGTCATAGCAGCTGCGAAAGTTTTGGAATAATATTTCAACAAGCTATAGGTCTGTTTCTAGGATGCTGTTGGCTGTTGAGTCTAGATTTAAAAACAAACTGGCAAATGTGGGTAAGGGGTAACAAAGCACTTACCTAAAAAGTAACCTATGCTTACTTTTTTTTTTTTGGTAGTAAGATTAAAACATAATTGGGTTAGAATTTTGGACTCGAAATGATTTTTTAGACGGGTTTCAGTCAGTGTAGTTACTGTATGTGATTTACGTTTAGATATTACTGAAGGAAATGCAATTTGCTGCTGGGACTTAATAGCAACACTTCCTATTTTTGTTGTTACAAATAATTGCATAAGTAACAATCAGAGATGTCTGAAAAGCTGACTGTGCCTCATCTAGTTCAACCCGCTGAAGCAAGCTAGCTTCCAAGTGTCAACCTATTCTAATTAAATTGACTCATTGATCAAAAGCATAAAAGTAAGCTCAAAAAAAAAAAAGGCATATGTTGAACAGGACAGAAGCTCTGAACAAACTCATTTTGTTAATATCGAGTACACATTGAGGCTCAAAAATAATTAATTGTGAGCTATCCTGAAGCTTTTGTGGTGGTTATAAGAGACACTGGGCCTTTCTTACCTGATCAGGGCCTCTGTAGTGACTATCCCCCAGTGAACTACTATTAAAAAGCTTTGGTGAAATGATCAGACTCATTCTGTTGTGTTTGAGTGAGGTCTGTCATTTTAAAAAGCTTACCTGTTTTCACTGACAAATGGCCTAATGTAAACCTAATTTTAGCAATTGCTGAAGCAGTGAATTACAGTGGGAAACTGGGTATCATCTTCACCTTTTGATTTGTCAGAAAAATATTGTACTCATTTGCTAATACATTTCAGTAAAGCTGGTAGTAAAAATGCATTTATTTAGTGAGGTGTCTTATTTATTGTTCCCTGGGTTCTGCTGCGCAGTCGGTACAAGCCAGAGTCTGAAATACACAACAGTGGACTCAGAGAGATTAAATGAATTTAATAGCCTAGCTTACTACAGCCACAACAATTATTCTAGTGAGTTCTCTACCATAAAACATACAAATCCAAGGCAGACTTAAGCTAAATATAAAATCTTTGACTCTAAAGGTGAGTGAAAATTGGGTGCTCACAACACAGGGTGATCCAGGAGTAGTGACTTCAGGCATGGCAGTTCAGGGCAGCTTGTGTATTTGAGCTGGAAATAAAAAATTACTTTGTATTTCTTGCTATTTTGGGGGTTTTCTCAACTTCATTGAGAAAAGAGTATGTCAAACAAAAGGCACTCATTACTGAAAAGGATGTTTCATAACTGAAGCTTTAACTCTGGTCTCCTGAAACCTATAGTAAGAAGACTTCTACACTTCAGAACAACTAGATATCCCTTGGCATGTCGAGTTATTTAGCTAGGGAAACAGAACGAATTTGAGTTATCTGAAAGGTGTGGTTTGTTTTTTTAACTAATTGCTTCAGATATATGGAATTATTACATGAACTGTATTTTAATTTGTACAATCTCTTGTATGAGTGAAGAAAATAGATTCCCTACCCCCCAAATTGCAGATAATAATCTCTTAAAATGAGTCATGTTTGTTGGACTTTGTTACAATGGATAGTACTTGTGAAGTATCCCATTCTATTTTAAGACCTAAGGAGCCTTCTGGACTGCTGCCAGGTTCCAGAGAAATCAGGTACTTCCTATAGAAGAGCAGAAAGAATTCTGATCAGTGAAAAGGAGGCATCCATGTAGCATGTCTCATTTCTTTAAGAAACAAAAGGCATATTAGCACTAATACTTTTTAGGAATAAAACATTTTCAGGAGTTAGCTAACCAAAATAACTAACTGTTGTCAGCTCTTAAGTAGATTTTTTTTTTTTTTCCTTCCCGTTTCAGTATGAAAACTGCCTCAGAAAGTTCTATAAGCATCAAAACACTGAAGTATTGTTATATTTGGCCCGGGCACTCTTCAAATGTGGCAAATTACAGGAATGCAAACAAACTTTATTGAAGGTATGAATATAAAGCATTGTATATCATAGAATAAAACTATTGTAAATGGATCTGTGTTTGTGTCTCTCTTAAATTCAGTAGCCTGGGATCGAAATAATGGTGCTCATTCTCAGTATGTTATTTAAGTATACCTCTCTATCATGTTGTAGCATATCTTAAAAATACGCTTTTTATTTACAGGCCAGGCACGTAGCACCAAGTGATACAGTCCTGATGTTTAATGTGGCTTTAGTGCTACAGAGACTAGCGACCTCTGTCCTGAAGGATGAAAAAAGCAATCTGAAGGAGGTGCTTAATGCTGTGAAAGAACTGGAGCTAGCCCACAGGTAAAGATTATTTATTTCTAATCATTATAATCTATTTTGTTGTTCCCTTACAGTAAATTTACAGTATAGGTCACAAACCTGGTTGGAAGAGCAGTCATCTCCTGTGAAGCACTCTGTAAAATTACACTCTGTGTAATTCTAGAGTTTCTAGTAAGGAAACAAAGATGGGGCCTCACAAAACTACGTATCTGGGCACTGCTCCAGAGCCGGTTTTGTTTGAGCAGGTAGCCAGTATGTATTTCTTAAAGGGTTTTGTATTACTCTGACCGAGATGTGCTTCTTCCTGGGAGAGCACAGTTGAAATAAAACGTTGAAAAATAGTCTATGAATTTAATACTCTTCTTGATGAATTCTTTCAAAACAACTTGTAAGGCTTACAACCAAATCTATAGAATGTAAGCCTAGTTAATGACTGATAGTCCTTGAAAACTTAATTTCACCCTCCCTCCCGTTGGTAAGAAAAGTCTGAGTACTCTCATAGCTTAAGAACAACTTTTTTAAAAAAAAAATCAATTTAAAAACCATTCTGGGCAGAAAACCAGTGTGATTTATCTGTTCTAGTCATCACCATCTTTGAACAGAAAGCTTCCAGCCATTGATTCTGCTCCTAGGCATTGCTGCTGTAGCTGGTGCTTGCTTTATGCATTCCTAGCTCTGCTGTTATGTGGAGGGTAGGAGTAGCCTTTCAGTAATTTTTCCACCTAAAGCCAGCTTTGCATACAAGCAAGCTGTTCACAGTTCTAATGCTTTACATAATGCAAACTAAACATTTCAACACAAATTCTAACTTAAATTCTTAGAAGCTTGTTGTTGTCTTGGAGAAGTTGCATGAAAGCCTTTATTTTTACCAATTAACTGAAAATTCAGATGGATATCCCATTTCGGAAGCTACTTTCCATAATTTAAAACTTGAGCAAGTAATTCTTTCATACGCACAAGAAATTGAGTTCGATCTAGCAGAAAACCACTTTGCTTAAAATGTATCTGGGGGGATGCAGGAAGAAACTGGCAACCTTGAAAATTAGAAAACTCTTTTCCTTTAAATGAATTGGAGAAACTGTTTTCAAAGGACTGATGATCACAGTTTAGCAATCTACTTGAAGGCTTGTTGTTTTAGCGGGGATGTGTCAGCTGGGTTTAAGGAGGCTGTTCTCAAAGGATTTTTATAAAATAAGATTTCCTTCCTTTTCTTAAACTGGGTTCAAGCAGCTAAGGTGTGACGGATCAGGAATAAATCTATTGGGGTCAGCAATGTATTTGGACCTGGTGATTTATAATATTTTAGAACGAACTCTCTTGAGGATTTTTCTGCCTTTTAATTCTGCTCTTGAGTGGTTTTAAAATGTTTTAAATTTGGGGAATTCTGAATGTACTCTGATACTGTTGTATTAAAAGGGATGGGGCACACAGAAAAAGTCTCCTCATCTGTTGAGTTTTAAAGGAATGTAATTCAGGAGTAAATGCTTTGTTTTAATGCAAAATTACAACAAATCTGCAAGTAATACTGTATTTCCTTAGTTTAGTTTGTTGTTCTTTCCCCCAGGTACTTCAGTTACTTGAGTAAAGTTGGTGATAAGATGAGATTTGACTTGGCACTTGCTGCTACAGAAGCCAGGTAAAAAAGCAAAGAAACAAATCCCAAGCTCACAAACAAATCCTCCTTTCAAGTAGAATATTTTTGTCATGTTTTTCATACTAAACCTGAATTCTAAAATTTCAACTGACAATTTCTTAGCTTTGTTTGTATGTTGTGATGAAATACGAACTCTTGCCAACCATACTTATGAAGCTGTCCACATTGTTTGGGATCATTCCTTTTATGTTCATATGGGGGGGGGGGGGGGGTGTATAAAAATAAGCAAAACTTCAAGTGTGAAGTGGTGTTCTGAAATTTTCCCCTCCAAGATCAATTTCGTTTTAAGGAAGTCTTTTCTCTTGAC